>JBBPQW010000316.1:0-24742 GCA_038092695.1 Boletus rubropictus
AAACCAGTGTGGTGGTAAGTAGACCAAATCACCAAGTTTTGAACAGGATAATCAGACAACTTCCAGGCGACTGTACTCCTGAACGTCAATGTCGCCTTTCTTCCAAAACAGTCAAGCACAGGAACTTTACCTGAACAAATCCTCAGCTATTCGTCACTAGTTGCAAGTACGGCGAGCATTATTCTCGGTTTAGTCTTGATGAGGCACAGCCGATATACCACGTCCCAAATTGTCGGTACATCATATCTCCCCAACGTGTGAGATCTCTAACTTGAACAGATCATACTTTTGCATGAATTACGGGACCAAAGGCACGGTTCTGAGACCCTTGCCATCATTTATGGCCTACCGCGTGCTCTCCTCATGTGGGGGTAAGTGTTCTAGACGTTCTAAGTGATCTGTTCCCCTGACCATGTTTTCCCAGCATGCTGTTTTTCTTCGCAGCTTTCACGGTTCAATGGTATTATCTGGTCAACACGGCTTCACGGGCTTTCATGGGAGCTTTCGTGTTCATGGTAGCCTTTTTGGTTGCATGGTGTATCTGGACCGCTCGAGATCGACGTGATTTCTGGTGGTTTCAACCTGATCCAAACCAGATGGAGCATAATGAGGGGGATGGCACGGCGTCTCCTGGTATCGCGCTAGTTGTGTTGGATTTTCTCCGCTGGGTCTTGCAGTCGTTGACTCAAATATTCTTAACTTGCAAGACCCCTCCCGGCGAGAGCCATCCCATGCAAGACATCGCGAGCCCTCATGTCGTTGTCGATGGACAAAATGCCTAATCTCTACGTCGACTCTTACGTGGCCTAGCTCGTTGGCCGGTCCCATGCAACACTTAGGATGAAGTCGGACGGATCGTAATGTTCCGGGTTATGTAACCACTATACCACTTCATGTACTACATAAATACCTCACTTCGGAATCCCTTACCTCGCCACTTTCATCCCTTCGATATTGCTCTATAGCTATCTTGTTATGTCGTTTCCAATACCTGGTGGATTGAAGATTCCAGCACAAGGAGTTGCAACAAAATGGCACGTGCCTTCTCGGCCCTCTTCCATCTTTTCCGTCTTCGTGCGCAGACTTTGTGTGCCTTTTCCATCTTGGCAGCAATTTCTCCAGGCTCCCACGGCTTTGAGACTCATTTCCGCTACAACGAAGGTTGGTTTGTGAGACGGCCCCTCCGAGATCACAACTTCCCAAATCCTCTTTGGGTAACAGAGCATATCAATGGCACATCCGAGCATTGTTGGCCATCGTCAAAGAACGACCGAGTGTCCCAATTCTCCCCCCGACTCTCCGATCCGCCTACGGGGGGGGAGGACTTTTCGTAATTAGATCAGGGTGAGCACGTGCATCCCTTCGGTATATATTATTGCCGCTTCAGCCGTTCGAGTCTGAGCCTTTCCCCGTATGTTTTTGCGCTCTTGATCTATTCATCCGGCTTTTTCTCTGGCGACGTCGATCTGAAAACAACAGCTAGGAGATCATTTAGGCGCTGTACCCCTGTCCGGCATTTTATTGAATCACGCCTGCCACCCGTGTTGTCGATCTCACCACTTCTCACTTCTCGTCACCATTGCCTGCATGGTGATCCATCTAAACAAAGGCAGTGATTTTGTAGGTCATTCCTACGTCATCTCACCCCCTCATGCCAACGCATTGCACGGTATTTATATAATACTGCCACATCATTGCGCCTCGGCGGATGTTCTGGTCACCAGACCCGGATTCTTTTGTGAGGTTCTACAAATAACGATCAGAAGTCGACGATAAGCATTATATATAGAGGGCTTGCGAGAACCCCCCCAGCTACCATCTTGTCTTGCATCCCGACCAGCTCATGCAAGGCTGGGAACTCGCGGAGTGTCACGACCACTCTATCGTCGCGCCAGTTTCGGCATCCGACCCACGATGCCGATTCTGGCAACGACAATTGAGTGCTTCGACGGCTGGACCGAGGGGAACGTTCCAGGTCGATCAGCACAACTTGAAGGTATCCAAAGTGCCCCGCCTTCTCCCTCTCCCTCTCCCTCTCTCGCAGTCGTTGTCATTGCATCAGGTGTCTTGGCGCGGGACTCTCCAAGATCTTGCTCGTGTCATGTTTTCCGTGTAAGCTCTCAGAACACTACGCTAACCTGTGAGGATTTTTATTTGATAGGCGCGCTGACAACTTGAAAAGAGCTCAATGGCAAAATACAAGGAAAAAAAGGTGCCAACATCACGATCCCTGTTGGGGATCGCCCCCCGCACACATCGGCATGTGTAGCAAAGGGGGGTAAGTCTGCAAGGAGCTTCAATAAATGTAAATGTACGGAACCGCTCCATCCACAGTAAGGGCAGCGGGAACTGATCATTTCGATTGTTCGTCGCAAGTTTTTTTTTTTTTTTTTTTTTGGAGGCAGGCTGATCGGGTGAGCTGCACTCCGAAATCCGGCCGCTGAGCCGGTGCACGGGCGACACTATAGCAGCCAGCGTTTCGAATATTGAACCGGCAGGACAGTTCAAACGGGTATCCCTGTTCCCGGAGAGAAAATGTCCCCGTATGTACACCGGATAACGGTGACGCATGCACGGAGCGGAAGCTCCAAAACAAGGCTTATACGTTGCGTACCAGCGCATGTGTGTGCACTCTCGAGTTGCGACTAGTACTATGGGGTTGGACTCCCAATGTACTCGTTGCGATGGCCTCGGGCTGTACGAACACCGCCCTAATTGGAAAAGAAAAAAGATTGACCACAAGCCAAGGGATACCGCACACAAAGTAACTTTTTTTGCTTCGTTTGGAGATCCAGACAAACGCGGAGCCGAGCTTATACCCGTATCTTGATCAAACCACGTTGTTGACCCGCTTTCATTCCTTTTTTTGTCCTTGCAATCCCTCTCTCCCTCTCTCCGCGTCCTAAACTAGCCCAACGTGCAAACGAAAATGTCATCAAATTAGTCCCTGTCGCTATAAATCCCGAGATATGGATATGTCAATGGTCCATGATGATGGGGAAAAGGTCAAACATGTGCATCATACGCATGACAGTCATATCATAACATGTTTGAGAGCATAAGGCGTCGAGATTGGGGAGGGGGGCGGCAAGTCCTCGAAAGCAAGAATGGAAAACGAGCAACGTCCAATGTGTCACTCTAAGGGGATGTGATGTGTGTGTGTGGGCTCGGCGCAATCGCCAGTGTTAGTACTTGTGAGACAACAAGGCCAAAAAAAACAATAGATGAGATAACGATAAGCAGATATCTGGATGATGTGGTCGTCCATCAGCGCGCAGACTCACAAAGCGGTAGGTGAGTGAAAGACTTACATGCAAGATAGGACAGGTATATGATACCCGTGAGAAGTAACCCACGGATCGATGGGTTCAGAAAGCGTTTCCACCCCTAGTCTTCGGTTGTGTCGACGGATTCGATCGTACAGGCGCCGTAGACGGGTATGCCACCCTCGGGGTTCCACCCAACCCCGCCGCCTCCAATAACACCGCATTCGACGCGTTCGACACCGTCCTCGAATGTACCACTCCCTCGGACCCGGCCATCGAATCACGATACATCGACGATACCGACCGATCCGAGAAATGCACGGCCGTTGAAGAGGGACCCATCACGTCGTCCATGATCCGACTTAGATCGAGATCAGGGTCGTCCCTGTTCGCGAGCGGGTCCATGAGCCGCGTGGTCTCGTGTGGTTGGGGCCAGAGTTCGCCTCTGAATGCCGAACCTGTTTCGGAGTGTAAAGGTCTTGTGGAGGGGTGCGACGTGTCCTGTACTCCACTTGGCCCTATCAACGCGCGGTCACTGCCATCCCTGCTGTCCCTCGCATCCCAGGGCGTCTCGTAGTCGGTGTACCTGCGCGGGGGTTGTTGGAGATCGACATGAGCGAGGTCTTCGTCATCGAGCAGGTTCGCTCTCGAACGGATTTGTTTTCGTCTCAGCCTAATCGCGTTCAAAAAGTCGAGTTTCTTGAAACGTTTCCGACGGGCGTAAAAGGCAACAGAAAGAATGAGGATGAGGAGGGCTGTTCCGCCCGCTGCAGAACCGCCGATGATGGCTGCACGGTTACCCGAGGAGGAGCTTGGCGGTGCGGGTATCGTGCTCGGAAACGAGGTTTGGGTCTGTGTGAAATGAGGTGTGGGCGAGAACGGCAATGTAGAGAGGAAACGTACGAATATTGCAGATCCATTGACATAGGTGGTGTATGAGGATGTGATGGTCGTTGGCGTTCCCTGTTGCGACGATGATGGTGTGGGAGACTGTGTAATGGTTGAAGAGAATACAGATGTGGATGACAAGGCAGAAGATGCCGTGGTAGATGAAGGAATGGATGAAGAAGAGGTTGGCGTGAGGGAACTCGTACTTGGGACACTATCACTGCTAGACGTTGGAGATGGTGTGGACTGTGGTGTACCACTACGGGATGGTGTGTGTATTAGAAGGAGCACGAAACAGAGGTAGGAAATATCACCTTGTCGTTCCGGGTGAACTGGATGTTGTGGTAAGGCCGGTAGTTTCCGATGATGGAACTGAGCTGCTCGCAGTGGCGCTCGTCGGCGGTGACGAGAGACCCGACGTCAGGACCGTCGTAGTTGCCAAACCTGAGGTCTATTCGAAGAAGAGAATGCGGAAAGAAAACACGTCAGAGCCACGTTCGTTGCAAAAGTACGAGCGATTGATCAAGTGACATGGACCGGGTGAACTCACTATGGTTTGGGCACCGGAGCTGGTCACATCGCTGGTGCTTGACGTCGCCGCTCCACCAGAGCTCGGGGCGGATTGACGAGGAAAGCGCTGACGGGCCATGCACACGACTTGGACCTATCAAGCGAACGACATTCAAAGAACAAGTCGAAGACGGAGAGACACTGGCTGTGTGGCGCAGCGGGGGGTCACTTTGACCGAGGGCTACTCCATTTGGAAACGACAGGCCGGTCAGCTAGGCTATTCGAAGGTGTACGACTCGAAGTGTACACCCAGACTTGTCCTCACTGGCTCACGAACGTGGTCGACCTATTCTTGGCTTCTTGTCAACCAATGACTCCAGTGCCAAGCGATACCCAGTTAAACGTGTTAGCCGCCAGGCTTTTTCTCATCAACCACGACGGTCGCACGGGTTGGATGCCCCTCAGAATATTTCGGAGAAGACTACGCAATTATACCGTCGTTTCCACCAACCCGCAATCCGCTCGCTCGTGGACGCTGCTCTTGAAGAGGCGGTTCATGCGTGCCACTATGCTCCGCCGACTGCTTGTTTGTCTTGCATGCACCCCTGTCCTCGTTCTTTTCGCCATCCTCTACCAGGGGATTCCCCCATCCTATCATGACACCCGGACCTTTGAACGACGCCTTCCCCAACACGCCGTTGCCGCATTGACCCGCTTTAATGATCGTCCTGCACGCTATCTCAGATTCCCAGGTCATCTGTGGGGACACGGTCTAAACAACATTCTCCAGGAAGCGTGCGTGTCGAGTCCTAATCGACTCTCCGTCGTCCTTAACGGGCCGATGCTAGACTACTCATGTCCTACCTCGCCTATGTCTCTAACGTTTCTTATGTCTTCGAAGACTATACTTGGTCGCATTTACCCCTTCCGTGGACGATGTCCGGCCTTGCACTCCGTCCAACACGGATACCCATCAACGCCTTCATATCCGGTCCCACCGCAGGGGGCCCCATGCCCGGTTCACCCCAGTCCCCCCCCGCCGTTAGTGCTGATTTCTACGAACACGTCTGCTCTGGTCCGGACACTGTCCCTTATGTACTCAGCTCTGCCAACGCTCCCAATGACGCTGATGGCGTTGTCATAATCGACTGGTGGCAAGATCACATCGCACACGCGGATGCGCAATGCATCGAGATCGATTCACTCGCACACGACTTGTTCGATCGATTGTGAGTAATTTTCTCGTTTTCTCTTGCTCGCTCTCGCCCTCTCGCGTATCTCACCTGCGCCGCAGCCTATTTGGCGGTCCGCGAATTCTGTCCCTTTTCGAGCCGCTTGCAGCCTCCCCCATTCTTGCCAACTTTTCCTGGTCCCCCCTCGTCCAATCCGCCATCGCACGTAATTTTGCTCTCCTCCAACCCCGGTCCGCCAAGGACATCTTTGCATCGGACCCCGACAAAGCCACCCTCAACGGCCTCGTTGCCGTCCATCTGCGACGTGGTGACTTCGTCCGTCACTGCCCCAACCTCGCCAAGTGGGGCGCCGACTACATGGGTATTAACCAACATCCCTCACTTATCGACCGCTTCGATCCGCATGCGTTGCTCGACGACCCTGTTGCCAAGGAAGCGTACTATTTGGAACACTGCCTCCCGACGACGGCCCAGCTCGTTGCACGGCTGCACGAGATCCGGACCCAGCACCCCGGGCTGAAGCGGGTGTACGTGCTCACCAATGAATGGGCCTGGGCGCTGAGCGAACTCAAGAACGCACTCGCAAAGGATGGGTGGTTGGACATGGTGAGTACGGCGGACATGCAGCTCGATGCCGAACAATATTACGTCTCGATGGCGGTCGATATGGCGATCGCAGAGAGGGCGGAGACGTTTGTCGGGAATGGCGTACGTTTCTCCCCCTCCGCCCCGTTGGCCTTGACGTCGTGTGTTGACTCCCCTCCAGTTTTCGAGTCTGTCGTCCAACGTGGTCATGTTGCGATTAGCCAAAGGGATGGATCCATCGAACATACGGTTCTTGTAGACGCACAGTCCCAGCATTATTTCTCTCTGTACACGCAAGAACCCCTGCATTTTTCTTTGTAGGTATATCTTATGCCCCTCCCTATGGTGGAGATTAGACTCTATCAAGTAGTATTGTACATTTTTCTGCCATGCCCAGTCATCAGAAAGTCTACACGAGTACCTGCTAATTCTCTGACTCGCTTGATAATCTGGATGATCCAACATGCTTTGACATGTATAGTCCAGTATCTGCTGAAGAGGTAGCAAGCTGTTGACCATACTCACTGATGGATTGTAGTGATCCTTAGCTCATGAAATATAGTAGGCAAACATGGTACAATTAGAGATATATAGTGAGCAACAAAACTATTTCAATCCAGCCACAACGACGACCAAATTTCAGGGTAACTCCCAATTTTGAGTTTCGCTCATAAGATTAGAAACTTGACGATTGTCCATCAACATTTAATGCCTAGGACGAACTGTTGTTGCCCGTTCCCAGAAGCATCGCGCGTGTACTGCGAGCCAACCAGTCAACAGAGGAATCGACATGCTGGTGTGTATTGGGCATCAATGGTGCTCATCGAATACCTTTGCATGTGGATTAGTATCCATGGACTCACCACTGTTTCTTATCGCGGGCACACGTCCAGTGGGCCTCGCCACCGCTCCTATCTCTCGTCCATCATGGCCTTCGTGGCTTGATCATCGTAATGCCAACCTTGCAGGGTGACAACACTTCTTGTGCCGTCGTTGTTCTTCTCGACGTACGTATGTGGGGCTTTTCCCCGTGCCTTCCCTCCTTTTCGTAGGTTCCTCGACCAAGATTGGGATTGGAGACGACACGAACTGAATCCAATCTAGGACGCGCCTCGGTCCCCTGATCCGTCCTGAATTCACCCTTCTCACACGATACATCTGGCACCTGCACTTTGTCCACATTCCTCAGAACGAAACCAATTGACTTCGACAAAGCCCGTGTGCCCTCCATCGACCTTGCAAGATGGTCGGAATGAAGTGCGACACGATGAGCGTCCAGCTGACGGACACACCGTTTGCTAAGTAGCGCATACCCGAGTATGCAACAACAATATTGGGTGCAGAGCTGCTGAAAATGCCCCCTCAAGTACTACCACCCGTGCCAATATGTTCAACGGTGGCCCGTGTCCCATTTGGTTCAACCCTCGTCACGTTCACGCCGCCAGTTCTGTCGTATTTATCCAAAAAAAAAGAAAAAAAAGTAACCGAAAGAAAAAAAATACGCGGACCGTACAAAAAGCAAAGAAATGAAGAGAGACAAACAAAAATTAAAAAAGCGCCCTGCGCCATTCCGTTTTCGTGCCGTGAAACGGTTGCTGGTAGTCGATGATGGTCCTTACTGGTCCTGACCACCGACCGTTTCATTGACAGCTGGCTCATCGACTAATCACCACGGCCAATCCCCCACACCTCGAGCCCGACACACTCAAAGGATACGTCTCCCTTGGCCTTGGACACCCCGTTCCGTTCCATGCTCGCTTGTGATGCGGGGCCACACAAAGGCGGATTCCCAAACGTCGGACAGGGAGCCGAGGAGCCGTCCAAGAGCGATGCATCAAGGTAGAGTCCATAGTGGCCGTCCCTGTCCATCATTCCCGCATGAGCACCCCGAGCAAAGAGAGCAAGAGAAGATGCATGACGCACCCGCCTCCAAACGAGATAAACCCCGGTTCGCACAGCGCCACGTACTCGTTCATGCCGGTCCACCTGTACACATTCAATCGTCCCTGTCGCTCACCATCCTGAGGGGGATGATACCGCCAGAGGAACCTGTCGCGCGTGTGCGCGCTTTGTTGAGCACGCAGGTACCACAGCCTCTAGAAAACACGAGAGGTAACTAACGACTCGCCGGATCCATAGTATCCCCCTTTCTCCAGCTTGATCCCCTCACTCATCCACGCGCCAAAGACGGCGTCGTGGGCGTCTTGAATGGCCAATAAACCACCTTTGGGAGGGTTTGGATGCGCGCGCAAGGGTATCCGGGGTTCGCATCGCGAATAGAGCGTGTTGAGCGAGATGCCATGTTGATCGAGCGAATAAAAGAGCGTCCAGTGACGCGGGAGCCTGGTCAAAGCCGGTAGATGCGGTCTAAGCTGTGCGGAGTAGTCGATCAGTACGTACGAATACGACGGTCCGGGCTCAAAGCGAAAACGAAAAAATATAACGCACCAAGTCGACAATCTCTTCGTTGAGCACCCGCGCCGTCACTTCCCGCCTCCCGACGAGCGTCACGCCCTTTCCTTTTCCACGCCGTGTGTGCGGGGTCATCTCCGTCTCAATATCGACCCCCAGCCCAACGGAACCTACCAGACCGCGTTTCTTTTCTTGCCCGAGGACGTCGGAGAACCCGTGAACCCAGGTGTGGTCACCGGCGAACCCAGGGGCTCCTGTGGGTGGAACGTACGGCATCGACGCAAAGGGTGAGCCGTGAGTGAGCGCAGTACTTGAAAAAGGGGAGGAAAAACGGGAGATGGATGTTGGTGCAGGAGAGGATGAGGAGAAAATGGTTGTAGCCGCTGCCGTTCGGGGTCGGCCAGATGGTAACAACGACACCAGACTCGAGGAGAGGCGCGAGAGTGTTGCATTTGCGGGATGCGATGCCGACATCGAAGCGGAGGATGGCGGGGGAAGTGGGGGAGAGGGAGGAAGTGAAGTAGCCGATCCAGTCGGGGAGGATATCGACGGGGGTGATGCGCTCCCACTCAGACGCGGTGGAAGCGGGAGGCGAGCCCGCGAGGGACTGGGAGCGACTTTGACGCTCCCATGATGCTCCATCCGGATCAGTTTGGGGTTAGTGATCTCCGAGGTGAGTGCTTCCACCAGCGCGTCGTCCGTAAATGTGGGGACAGGGATCGGGGTCGGGGCTGCAGGGGAGATTACGGACGTGGACGCAGGCGGTGTAAAGTGGGTATTCAGAAAATACATGGGGTCATCTTGGTGTTGGAGCAGTTCGTCGAGCACGTCTCTCCTATTGCGTTCCGCTGCAGTCTTGGCGTTGGCCGTGAACTGGTCAAAGTAGACGAGGGTAAGATTACTCGGATGAGCTGGTGGCGGGGAGACATCGGTCATAAAGGAAACAGTACTATCATCATCATGTGAGAGGGGATCCTGAGACGGCGGGACAGACACAAAGGCGCCAAATTCCGAGTCTGCAGAGCCTTGCGTCGACTTGCGCGGTCGCACGGTTGGACCAGTGACGAGCCGCTCCGAGGCTGTGAAAGTCGGCGTAGCAGGGGGAGTGGCGGGCGAGAAGAGGGTCGCAAAACGATCTATGTCGGCTGTGTCCGACGTCGACGACAATGGCTGTGGCGAGGCATTTGGAAACGGGTGCTGGGATGGCGGCGACGAGGGACGGATGGACCGAACGGGTTTTGGAGCGAGTATAGGGCAAGCGGCCATAGCACGCTCGCGCTCGTTGAGAGGGGTCGAAACGACGGCTTGTAAAGACATGAGCGTTGGCTGGGTCAAACGAAGACGTACATTCGAGTGGTTAATGTTCGACAACCGTACGACTTGTGCGTGGATCGTGCAAGCTTATGACCATGAGGCGATGATAATGTAAATGCACAGCCACATCTATTGGCAGCGGGTATACCTTGTAGTCCACGAAACAACAAACACTAGTGACGCGACATGGAGACGGAGGTGCTACACTGACAGTGCGTATTCACTGCTGAACATACACACCTTCACACCGCAGAATATGGCGGGGGCAACTCAATGGGTTCGGTCGCGTCAACCTGTGACATATGACCATCGTCTTGATGTATGATGTCCATCCTTGGGTGATCCCCCCTGGTGATCACACCGGGATCCGAAGACACTCTCAATCCTCCATCGACCTCGTTTGTCGAAAGCAGACCATCCGTTCGCATAGATTGGGCTGGTCGGTCTGCTACGACTGAATGTCACCCTCCGCGATGAAAAAAAAACCCCCGTGAAAACGCTCACCATTGATAAGTGCAGAACTCGACACCGTTGAATCCACGCCACGCATCCCTATGGCCGCACCAGCTCGGCTATTGGCTAAAGTTTCTACAACCACGGGCCCACGTGGTAAGCCTGGGGGTGCGTGCACTACCGGACGCTGCATGAACCTCTTTCACGACTGTTTGAATGCTACAAGTACTAAAGCGACTTGAGACACACCTGTGCTGCCCTCCGATGCTGAGAACTGCGCACAAGGGCTACAATAATAAATAGGACGATGACAATAGGTATAACAATCTCGAAGATTGTACCAATCGTTAAGTTATTGGGCGGGCTGGGCACCCCAATAGATTGGCGCGCATGCCAATGGTGGATAGGGAGCGGGACGTCAACGTGTGGGTTCACCGTAACGGATCTGTGATTTTCATTGTTGGAATGAACAGGGAACAGCTCAATGAAAGGACGGTCTTACGAGATGGCTGGCATTCAGATCTTCAATCGGTATCCAATGCGTCGTTAGATTGGGCAAGAAGAAGGACAGGTCCCTCAGTATTTAAAACCCTCTGCTGCCAAGTTCAACCTACAGGAGCTCCGTGACTCGTCTCGATATGTAGGCCGCCGCCTGGCATAGAGTAAAGCCTTGACCACGGCATATTTTGACCTAGACATGGGTAATGTCGATGGTGAGAATTGGGCTTCGAGCACTGCCCTGTAGCACAGCTCCCGTTTGTCCTATGACAGCTGCCATCATCTCCAGTCCCACCACAGGAAGAACAGCCTTCGGATCACTTTCCTCGCCATTTGGTGCCACCCGGAAACAATTATAGGAGACGCAACACACGCTCAAACGAGAGCAAGTCTGTTAGAGAGCGACTTTTGCGACGAGGACTTCAACAACCGTAGATCTCGAACGGGCCTCGCAAATACGATGACCGACTACGAGGTGCTCTGTCAGTGGAAAGTAGGAGTGGACATTCGAAGAAGACGTCGAGTCGCTTGAACGGGGTCCATGTCTGATCAAAGGTGCAAGTACTTGGTCTGTGACGCGCCGTAAGCTGGAGGACGAGCCTGTTCCCAGAGATACTGCGTGTGCAATGCTCCTAAGAATCAACCTACGGAGGAGAATGACAACGTCAATGGTAATCATGAAAGATGTATCCCGCCGTTACAGCAGCAAAGGCCCGGGTTTTCCCACGACTTCAACAAAGGTGAGTCCAAATCAACGACCATTGATAACAGAAGCGACCCAATATCGAGCATGTCCGTAGTGATTCATGCCCTACGTTGCTTCGGTCGCTGGGAACGAGCTGCTCAAGGTCCAGTTTGTCTGCGAAATATCATGACCTTATTTACGCCACGAAAAACCGTTTCGTGGCTCCCACTGACCCTTGGATGAAACCTACGACTTCCTCCGACGCATCAGGCGGAACTCACCGGACATCCGCAAGTTTGGATATCATATCCTGTGTTGTCATAGCCGCAGCTTCATCTCCTACACTCATACCTTATACTAATGAGTCCCTCGGGCGTCGCAATCGTGACAGGTGCTGGACAAGGCATCGGTCGTGCCATCAGCCTGCGGCTCGCCGACGACGGGTTCGATGTCGCCATCAACGATATCCAGTCCAACTACACCAACCTCGAGGCCGTCGGTGCAGAGATTTCAGCCAAGGGACGACGAACGATTCAGATCATTGCGGATGTGACGGATGAGACAGGGGTAAAGGGGATGATCGACCAAGTCGTTCGGGAGCTGGGTGAATTGGATGTGGTGCGTGCACCGTCTTGCCAGTAAACATCTCGACGAGCCATCGACAAATGCATCCCCTCCCTCTGGTGATGTCCTGTGATAGATGATTGCAAATGCAGGAATCTGTCGCACGGGCAACTTGTTGGAAAGTACGTGAGTCACCTCGGAGCGTGGACGCGTTGTGATGCTGCGGGACGATGATAATGATGCTGATGTCGATAGCCAATCTGGACGATTGGAACGCCAACTTTGCGGTTAATGTCAATGGGACGTTTCTCTGCTTCAAATATGCTGCCCAGCAGATGATCGCACAGGGACGCGGAGGTCGACTCATCGGTGCTTCGTCTGTCACTGGAAAGATTGGTAGGCATCACGCGGCGTCCTAATGGCGGGTGAAACAAGACGTTGATCAACTACACCAAACAGGGCACGTCAATCTGATCGCATACAGTTCAAGCAAGTTTGCAGTGCGCGGACTCGTTCAATGTGCAGGTAGGCTGCGTTTCCCATCCTTTTTCTTCCCTTTATCTGCATGAACTTGCCGTGTCGCTGCTATGCGATGTTCGATTTCGAATATGATGGTTGACGAAGACATCGTACACTCCCTGGTCCATATTGTTACCGCCTTCTGAAAGCCCGCGAGTTGGGACGTCACGGGATCACCGTCAATTCATATGCACCCGGAGCCATAACGACACCAATGCGTAAGTGGGTGATACAGTGAAGTCCTCAACGGGATTGACTGATGGGGCAAGCGCAGTGGAAGGTCTCAAAGTAGCGAATGAACAACGCGAGGAGAGCGAGAGACATTACAAGGGCGACTACTACGAGTTCGTACGTCTGTGTATGCTCACGGGGGTCCAGCATTGACGTAGGAACACGGGTGGTGTGCACCGCTGTCAAGGTAGCAAACAAGTGCGCGATGGGTTACCTCGGAAAGGTGGAGGACGTGGCGAGCTTGGTGTCTTATCTCGTCTCCAAGGAGGCCCACTATATCACCGGTGAGCATGCATGACGATGCCGGGAGGCGAGTATTGCTGACGCCATCATACCGCTGAAGGCCAGAGCGTAAGTGTGCACTTTCCCTGTTGCATATGCGATCGATGAGTTCTGATAGTTCTCGGTCGATGGTGGCGTCTCGTTCTCGTAACTGGGTTTGCGACAACCGTTGGAGAAATACGTTCCTACCGACCGAGAGAACAGCGCGTTGTAAACCAGGACACAAATGGCTATATCTGTCACACTTGACCCCTTCGTACGACGTGAGTCGACTTGAGGACAGTATTATCATCACTTGGGATGCGCCATGTTCGACTCCGGTGGCCTTCATTGGTATCACGATGTCATCATCTTTCTCAAGTGCTAGGTGGTATTTACAGTACGCCCCTCGGACACGAATCATACAATTTCCAGCGTATCTAGGATCATGTCACCGAGTGAGACCTCGTCGCGTACACGTATCATGATATGGCGGTCCGTCGCAACCCTCCTATATTGGCTGCGCCCCTGGGCCAGAAGCAATAATCCACCAAGTGGTTGTCTGAAACGCGCGACCAGCCTCAAAGCAGCGTCTATCTGAGCCGAGCCGTGGGATTGGGGTGAGACCAAGGAAGTGTTTGCACTACGGGAGTCAAGCCCTGGTGTGCGTTCTGGTTCTGGTTCTGACTTGAAGTCACTGTTAGCAAGGGGTTCTGCATCCCTGCTCGAATGATGACGATGTGAGGTGGCATCAAGTAGTTCATCAATCCACGGGCACACGAGGACCAGATCCCGACTCTTTTCCGGAAGGCTCTCCTCCGTATATATTTCCGTATCTTCGAATGCGTTCGCCGTGGCCCGGTATACGCTCACCCTGTTGGTCCGCTTAACTTTTATCGGGAACTTGATGCAAGGCAGGTGAAGGTGTTGGTCACTGCAGCGCGCCCGGGGATGCGTGCACAACCTCTGATAGAATGCCAAAGCCTTCACCTCTTCCTCGTAGGTCCACGCACGTCGCAGTTCGACGATCCGTCTCTCCATGTCCTCTTTTCCTATATTGGGCACCATACAAGGCGCATGTTGATAGACTCGGATGTGATCTGGAAAGGCACTGTTGAACTTGGACGATCGACCTGCCCAGGAAAGGCAGGCGATGTCACCAGAACGCGCCACGATCTCCTGGAGCAGACGACCAAACGCATCTTGCTGACTCTCGCCATGTATGACAGTCATCGTCAAGCCAAAAATACCGAAGAGGCTGTATGCCATATCTACGGGCTTCGTCGTCTCGCGTATCGATGCTAAATGAAGTTTGACCCGAATGTTTTGAAGGCCGGGATGGAAATCGAGAAGATCACCTTCGGTGACGCCAGTCGCATCCTCCAACTCTCGCCTGATGTCAGTACATTCTTTGTGGTTGGTGGACATGTTATTCAAGTATGGCGTCCAATCTTCATTGTAGAAACGAATGACGCGTGGTGCAAGGAGCTCTTGGAGGGTCCACCCACGTAACATCCAGGCACTCCCTCTTAATGCACCAGGGATCATGACACCGGTGAGATGAACAATGGTGGCCGCAGAGCAGCGATACCAGTTAAACATGGAGTTGATGGATTTTTCAAACTCGACGTCCTTGTTCTTGTCGATACAGCACGTGTCACTCCAGGCCCATCGAAACTTGGCATCGCATGCCAGGCGACAAAACTGCTGGAGTTTCTCCACGCCGGGAGTGACGTCTAGTTCATTTATGCTGTTGTTTAAGACGTGAGCGAACTCGACCTCGTTCTCCCCCCATCGATGAGAGAGCATCACGTATTCAGAATATCGCCTAGTGACTTCGCCGATACGCTCCAGGTGTGATTTGGTTGTCACAGATGAGACCAATTCTTGAAATATCGGATCTTTTTGGAAAATTTCCCTCCGTTTTTCGGCGTCACAGAGCCGCCCGGTCGCAGTCTCGATGAGACGAAGGGGGGAGCTACAGTCGGAATCTTTGAAGATTTTCAAAGTCTTTTCCTTCGTAACCGATGGGTCGACGTAACCACCACGCTTACCTACAAGAAACCATGGTCAAATGTGTATTGTCGACAATCAAAGAAAACGTACGCCGAATCTCCGGATCGGTAGAATTTTCCAGATTTGAGATCATCGTTTTAAGAGCGTCGATCGCGTCTCCGTAGCGCTTCAACTGGTGTAGTGCTGCATGTTTTCTTTCAAAGCCCCAGGGAGAAGAAGGATTCAGTTTGATTGCCTAGTGACCGACAAGAGTTGGTAAATTCGATACAAGTCTCATTGTGAGAGCGAGTGCGCGCACCTCGTCCGCATCCATCAAAGCATCTTCCCATGAGCACAATGTCGCTCGTGCCTTGCTACGTTTCTCAAATAAGGTCCCGGCTGGCAGCGGGGTTGGATTCATAGCCAACGCCGCCGTATACTGGACAATGGCATCGTCATAGTTCTTACTGTCCATCGCCCCGTCACCTTGACTCTCCAACATCTCGACGCATCGGGACTTGAAACCTGAGGGTGGGCATCCCACTTAAATGTTGTCCAAGTGGATATCATCCGGATACTCACCAGTGAGCCAACGATCGAGTTTACTTCCCAATTTTATTTCGTCTCTGAAAATGCTCTCCATTTTTCGAAGGTTGTCTAATACCTCTTGTGTGTGCCGCGCGTCTAAGCAAGCTTCGCATAATTGCAGATAGATCGTCCGCCTCAAACCACTAAATACCCAACCGCTAATCTTGCAGAGCATCTCAATAACTTTCCCTGAGATATCACGAGGAATCCCTTACAAGCGAAATAGTGTCCATTTGTGGATATTGGCCAGGGGGGCAGAGATCCCGTGCTTGCGCAAACAAGGGTATCGCCTTAACGTACTCCCGATCGCCCACGGCATGCGCCGCAAGGAGAGCATACATTTTTGCCTGGATGTCTATGCTGAGGACGACATCCCGAACCACAGAGCGAGCACTTGCCTGGACGAAAGCACAAGGATGTTTAGCACCTGGAGAACGAACAATCAGGTCGTTCAGATGACGTATAGCATCATCAGGGCGCCCAGCATCAAATAAAGTGATGGCCTGATCGTGATGACAGTGTGACAAAAGCCCGGGTCATGCTAATGAGTGCTCACCTTGATCACGTTGACGAAATCTTTTTCTTCCTTGCCACAATTTTCAAGTGCAGCATCGAGTGTCTCTATTGCATCATTGTACGACCTTTTACTTGACCATACAACACTCTTTGCAAGGAGGGCGACAAGCGATGACTTGACAAGGAGTGACTTGATGACACTCAATGTTAGTGGGATTAAGCGTATGGATGAAGATGCGAAGTACCTCTTGCGCATCGCTCAACGCCTCATCTAATTGTTCCAGTTGTGTCCGGATGAGGGCCCTGTTAGCAAGATGGTAGTGTAAAGAACCCGACCTGCGTCCGATTTCACCCGACAATATTTCATCGGCTCTGGGTAATTCGGCTTGTTTCCATGCGACATACGTCTCGTTACTTACATCTGTTAACTGCATTACGACGTTTGTGGATTTGATGCATGAGATCATATCGACGACTGGAACGATTGCGATGACTTACGATAGGGTACGAGTAAGAAGGGAACGTCAAACAAACGGTCAAAGACTAAAGGACCGGATAATCAATCCTAGGTGATCAACGTCGCAGATGTCTAAACTTACATGGAGGAAATAGGTCATCGGAAGAACCTTTCGCAGATCCCAGATGTAAACTTGGCCATCCTTTACGGCACTCACGATGTGCCCATCGTCATGTGAGACTTCGGCATCAATCACTTCGCTAGAATGTTCAAGAGAGCCAATCTCGGACTGCGTATGCATATCCCAAATCTTGACGAAATTTTGGCAGTTGGAAGCAGAGATGATGAACTTGCCATTGTTCGAGAGGCAGAGCGTTGGGATGGAATCGATGTGAGGGCGGCCTGGCCATGTCGATCTGGTCGGCATCGAACTTGAAACGTCAAAACGTTGAATTGACCCTCCATGACAACCAGCAAAGAGACATTGGCCATCCTTGGACCAAGCGAGTGAGTACGCCGGAGCGGTCGGAGTGTATGTTACAGCTCGACTGTTGTCATTGAAAGCGTTCCAAACGTGGATCGAGAAACCCCACCCGGTGCTAGCGACACGTTCGCCCATAGGAGAAAACCGGACAGACAAAACCGAGTTGTCCTGTTTGAATGGACCCGCAAGGCGTTGCCCCGTTTCCAAGTGCCACACGACCACGGTTCCGTCTCGTGATCCACTTGCGATTTTTGACGCGTCTGGCGATATGTCGAGTGCGGTGATTTTCTGTTCGTGCGCCTCGATAGATTCGACCACTCTTTCATGAGTCGCCGCATCCCAAACAGCTATCGTTCGACCTTCGGTCCCGGCCAGTACAATCCACCTGCCGTCTTTCGAGACGGCTACGGTATTTGTTCCTCCTCCACTGGCGGAACGTACCGGTTCCCCCACCTCACGAGCACGGTCACCACCTTCCTCTATATTCCACCGTCGAACTATTCCATCGTTGCCGCCAACAACGATATGCTTTCTGTCAGGCAAGAATCGTACCGAGGAAATCGGGCCTCGATGGTCACGAATGCGACGTGGTTCTGGAATAACACGGAAATTGAAATATGGGATCATGTCCAAACTGATAACAGGATCTCACCGAGTTCTGTTCCAGTTGTCGAAACACCATCTGAGACGACACTCTCGGGATCGCCAACACTCCGTTGTTGCGAGTGTCTCGGTTCGCTAGGTATGATAGGTGTTGAGTCGGGCAGAAGTACATTTCCGTGAGCTGGCGACCTTCTCGGGCTCCGCCATGGAAGTCTGAGCCACATGGAGAGAGAGGTGAGCGACAAGTGGTCTGCTCAGTCAACGACGGTGGGGTACTCCACTGTTCGCTCCCCGCCAAGGGCATGGTCACGACAAGCGCTGGGGACTTTCCCAAGGTCCGGTCACGCGGACAGTGAGTGAATGTCGCTCGTTGAAACATAAATCAAGTACCGCGTTCCGTCGTAGTAGAAGCGTGTGGGAATATACCCAAGTAGCAGGAACGTGTGACGCTGATCACTAGACTACATTCTTTTCGCCCATCATGTCCAGCCCATATGCCTCTACCATCAACGACCTCATCGCGGGCAGCTTCGGGGGCGCAGCGCAGGTGCTTGTCGGACAACCCCTCGACACCGTAAAGACCCGTGCACAAACTTCACCCAGTGTGTCGACGTTTCTCTCTTGTTTAGCCTGATTCATGGTCATCCTCGTGCTGCTAATACAGAAGGAATGTTTGTGAGTCGTGTACCCTTCCACTCATCATTCTGTTCGACAGCATGCCCTCGGTGATTTTTGAATGATAGAAGGGGCCCATGGATATCCTTGTCCAGACAATCCGAAAAGAGGGTTTTTTTGCGCTGTACAAAGGTTCGCATACTGCCCGAATTACTGCTGTATATCAACATTCACTCTTCTATCATGTTGGTTTACTTTGTCCATATGTTTCTTCCCATGCTTCCATGGCACGGACCGCCATACTCCCATAGGCATGGCCAGTCCGCTTCTCGGTATTGCCGGAGTGAACTCTCTCCTCTTCGCTGCCTATGTAGCATCGAAACGAGTCGTTTCGCCTTTTCCAGATTTGACCATCCAGCAAATTGCCCTTGCAGGTGGCATGGCCGGTGCTACCAACGCTATTCTCGCTAGCCCTGGTGGGTTCATTCACTCATGCCTATTTGTTTCGCCCGACCCCTCATGTCCCAACCCACAGTCGAGATGTTTAAAGTTAGGATGCAAGGTCAGTACGGTTCTGCGAGCGATAAACGACTTCGGGTCGTTGCAAGGGAGATGTGGAAAGAATGGGGTTTCACAAGAGGGATCATGAGAGGGTATTGGGTAAGCTTTTCCCTTTCCGAAACCTCTGTATTCTTGTCCCTAGAGCGCTGTGTTGGACCCTACTGGCATGTCCATACTTATTCCTCAACGCGGTAGGGCCCAAGAGACACCGCGCACCCCAGATATCAGACTATGTTGTTTCTAACCCGGATGTTCCACTAGGCTACCTTTGCGCGAGAAATTCCTGCCTACGCTGGGTGAGTCACTTGTCGTCTATATCTCTGGTAAGAACGTAACCCGTGCAATAAGGTTTTACGCAGGTAAGCGCCTAGTTCCCTACCGCATCCTGCAACGGCGATATTCACAACCTCCAAACCAATTTCTCCGTACCCCACTTGCTTCGGTGTACACCGTGCGAAGCATTCGAATTCTCGAAGCGGCAGTTCCAAGGGATATATGGGCAACAGGTTCCCATATGGGCACTTCTCGCAAGCGGATCAACTGGAGGTGTTCGTATTACCCACTCCCCACATCAGATATTCTTCCCTTTTGCTAATATGCGTCACGGTTGATACGCTCCAATATAGATTGCCTATTGGCTTTCGTGTTATCCCCTCGGTACGCCCTTTTCATCTCGTTTCCCACAACCAGTTCCATATTCTGCTCGGATCCTTTCCCTATGCCATACACCCTCTGTAGACGTCATCAAATCTCGGATCCAACTGCGTCCTACGCCACCAACATCGCGCCCATGGACTTATATCAGTGAAGAGTTTGCAGCAGTCATCTCCGAAGGAGGATTGTAGGTCCCATCGCACTCCTCATGTTTGAAACGTGTACTGATCGGATGATTGTGTCCCCAGCAAGGGACTATTCAGGGGGCTAAGCCCGTCGTGTGAGTCTCTCCATTCCGTCATACTTGCTTGAGTTCAGGCCACCAACACGACCTCTGCCATTACAGTACTTCGAAGGTGGGTTTCAAACCTTTAAGGGCCATGCGAGCAGAGATCATGATGTTCTGCACAGCATACCGGCCGCCGGAAGCACGTTCGCAGCGTACGAAGT
Organism: Boletus rubropictus; assembly: GCA_038092695.1. Taxonomy (NCBI): domain Eukaryota; kingdom Fungi; phylum Basidiomycota; class Agaricomycetes; order Boletales; family Boletaceae; genus Boletus; species Boletus rubropictus. The sequence continues at coordinate 20,303 of JBBPQW010000316.1, forward strand.
GACACGGGGTAAGTAAATCGTGTATTTGTTGGATGGAAGGTGCCATGTTCGATCACTGATTTTGCAGAACTCTTGAAAGAGTGGACCGGTGCATGAATCGCAGAGAATATGGTGTATTGTAAGTACTGGTAGTGGTTTCGAGTCCGTGTCTCGCCGAGCGGAGAAGCGGATTCCGATTCCCAGTTGGTTCAAGGTACGCAGCACTCGAGTGTTGTGACTTTGAGACTAGGTCGTCTCTGAAGTTGGATCAATCCATTGGTATTCTTGGTCATCATCGCTTGCATCAATCCGGTTCAAGTCATTTGCGGCAGGTATCACTGCAATGTCATAGGTGCGCCTGTGGTACGTTGCAGAGGTATGGATGGGGCTGCCATGTGGTCGGTGGTACTCCCTAAGCGTCGGGGTTCCTTCGTTACAGAAGCAGCGGGTCCACATGATTCCAAGCACAAATGAATAGCACTTGACCTGTCAGCGCTCCTCAAGCAACGAAGCGCTTTAACCTGCAATGTCTGTCGGACAATTATCCACACCACCCCATCACTTACTGTACTCTGGACCAAGTTTGGGGATTCGTGTGGAACCACTCACTTGAGCCCTTCTTGGTGTGCAAGAGAAGCTAAAGAAAACTAGCGCTGGTCAGCCTTGTATAATTGGATCACATCGCCTCATGCGGCGTTTGGCCGCATACGACCCTTGCCGTCCATTCGTACGATCATCGTACGATGGAATCGATCGACAAATCTTTTAGATAACCCTTCCAAGGTTCGTCGGGGTCATACACACCTTACCTGGGCAGGGGCCCGGACCACAGTAGCAGGGAGGCAAGTGGAGTATGGGTCTTCAACGGCGAGGCGTGGAAGATCTTCCCCAATAGGACCGCGTTCGCAACGACTACGACAAAGCCACTCATCACCAACTATCGGCCCTCGGGTACCGTCACCGACCACCGTAAACTGGTCAAGGACGGGTTCGGGCTCGTCACGACGTACATCACCTCTCCATCCAAGTTATTCACCCAAGACCTCATCCGGTCTATCACCGACCACACGGTCCTCTCCCAGTGCGTAGGCAGGGTCACGTCAAATTCTCAAGGACTGCTTGTCACTACGACAGGATCGAACGCACTTTTTCTACAGCTATAGATATGAACGTTCAAGATCCGCAGGGATTTATTGATCAATGTGGTTCCCCCCCGATGGTGTTCATCGACCTTCACACCCATACCACACTAGCAGGGTCGCTTTTGGAGATTTATGGTTATGTCAGGAGCCAACGCGCGATCTTGCAACAACGATGACAGTAGTGGCATTGAGGGGTATTGGGCGTACCGGTGTGAGCTGTGCGTCGCTTTTTCTCTTTTTGTGGTCACCTTTGGATATCGCTCACAGCCTTGGGAAAGCAGTGCATATGACGGGGCTGATATCAACGATACCAGCTCATCCCCGAGATGGGAAGGCCGGGGACGAGTGTATGTTTGAAGCGACACAATGGACTGAAATGGAGTAAGTTGTTGGGAGTGGAAACCCATGGGCAGCTGTCTCAGATTGCAACGAATGACTGCGCATTGAGATGATAGCCTTTTTTAGAGTGATCGCTATACGATGCCTGAGTACACGCATCGCTGACTTGAGCAAGGCTCTCAGGAAGCCCACAGCGAAGAGTTCATCCAGTACTCCCTTTAATTTGAGTTGGAGAAATAGGTTGCCCATGACCACCAGTCCTAATTCCAATACAGCCTGAGTTCCTGCCATGGCTCTGCAACAGCCCTGAGCAAATGCACCTGTGCCATTGCCTGCTAGCCAAACTGGAACATTTGGAGGAAGCAGCCTCCTGATGAATATTGGGGAAGCCTGCTCTAAGGGCCTCTGTTTCAAGTGTGGCAAGAAGTGGCCTTGCACCAATCACCCCCCAAGGAATCCTCCACAACATATGAGATTTATCAAATTCAAAGGTGTGAAGATATTTTATCAAACACAGGAAGAATTGGCTGAAGCCCTGAAAATTGTGGAGAAAGATGAACAGGGTTTTGGAGATGTCAAGTAGACAGCAGCCAATCTACTCTAGCAAAGGATAAAATTTTATATAGCTCTCCCAAGTTGTCTGTGTTCAATCATAGCAATAGATTTGCTTGTTTGCCATATGAGAGTACATCAGAACTTGAGTCTAAGGCTGAACCAACAAGTAAAGTTGTAAAAATACTCAAAAATGAGAAAAAGAAAGAGATGGTTTTGGATAAACCTTGGAAAACCCTGAGTGACTCAGAAGTCCTTGAGATCATTAAGAAAGAAAATGAAAAAGGCATCCTGGAAGTGGTCAGAGATGACTGGATGATTCCACTTCCCCAACAAGGATCTTCCAGTGTGGCAGGATTTGATCTGTATGCAGGAGAAGAAGCATAAACAAGGGCATTCGTCGTGTATGCATGGGCCATGGATATGCGCGGTACTCCAGAGGCGGCAGACGGCAGTGAAAAATAGCGACACCCTTTGTCACGTTGGCCGTGAGTTGTTAGCGTCGAGGAGGTTTTCTATGTTTCCTTCTGATGCCCGACTTCTGCAGACACGCCCGTCAGTGAAAACGTCCCCTTAAAAAACACTCACGCTATCCAGAATAGGAATTGGCGGACAAGGTTGAACAACACCGTTTGGTTGGTCCTCGTGGAAGAGAGCCAAACGTTCCTCCTTTTTTCTCGGAAGAGTCAATTGAGGAGGCAAGGAAGAACTCCCCCGGGACTCCAACTCCAGTTGTTGCAGCTGCGACATGAATCCAGGGTTCGGGCACGCAATCGGTCTTGCACGGACGATGAGTGCCAATGCCTGTCTCAGCGACATGCCACAGTCCTGCACCAGGTAAAAGGCGACGGTGGCAGGCGAACGAGAGATCCCGGCAGAGCAATGGACAAAAATCTTGCATGATTCCTTCTTCCCCGCGAGGGCCTTGTTGATGAACGCGATGGCCTCTCCGGCGGCTTTTCTGAGATCTGCAGAAGGATCATCCTCGATGGAGAGACGAAGATAGGTGATGCTGTCCAAGGTCGATTGGGGTTTTCTCCCCACGCTGATGATGTGGGTGATCCCTTGATCGGTAATGAAGTTTGATTTGGTAGATGTTGCGGAACACGGGCCAATGTAAAGGTAAGGGAGAATGAGCGAGGAAGGGTCGGACTGGGTTGCCTTGGATGCCTTGGGCATGCGCTGGTCGACAATAATTGGGCAATAGAAGCACGTGATACGATGAGCCCGTCTTGTCACCGCCCGATCTCACGAATGCAGGAATGTTGACAGCTGAGACCAGCGAATGATAAGCTACGCCGGTGGAGGGGTGGGATGGTGCGTGTTGGGTTCACTCAGGGTTCTGCCCCGAGCGCTGTACTAGTGGAGACAGAACGGCAAGTGGCACTCGGCAGGACACGACAGCCGGTCGTTGCAGTCACGACTCAGTGTGATGAGACAGCGATGACGGGCAACAAAGTCCGCTGAGACAAACGTGGACATGACCGTGGGCTGTCTTGACCGTGATCCTTGTCGACCGCGACGATGAAGAGACAGAACGCCCAGACAAGTGAGTGCATTACCCAGTCTTTACTCGTTCCAATGGCTGGGAGACCTCGTGTTTGATGCCGCCGTACAGCATCATTAAAATTGATGGGCTGCGGTGCCTACTCTTTCTCACCGGAAACTTACATTTCTTTCACTGCACTCGCTCTCGTTTCTCTACCGGGCGGCTCTCCACCCTTCTTCATCTCCCCTCCTCCTTTTCTTTCTTTGACTCCCGTCCATGTCCACCAACGCATCCTCGGCCCAAGCCTCGTCCCAGGCAGCGACGCAGGGTACCTCTTCTTCTCCTTACTCGTCTGCCTCTCCCATCTCAAGCACTGACAATTCACCCGCACCCTCTCCAGCATCTTCTAGTCCGACTTCTTCCGATGATGTGACCACCTCCACCGCCCCCGCCCCTGCCACCACCCCAACGACAGCCAGCCCATCTCCATCGAGCCCCGCCCAAACTTCCGCTGCGGCATCTACAACCGCACCATCGCCCGGGGCATCGTCGACCGCGCTTTCTGCCTCCGTAGCACCAACGACCACCAACTCATCGTCCTTGTTCACTACCCAGGTTGCGACAACGCTTTTGTATGTCTCTTTTCTTTCCCTTTCTTCCCCACTGACCATATTCCTCTTCTCTAGTTCGACAAACTCTGCGGGTTCCACTGTCTTTATCACTACCTCCGCTCCTCAGGTCGTCAGCACCTCCATCAGTTCGAGCACGGGTAGCAGTAGCGGTAGCTCTAACACGGGTGCCATCGTCGGCGGTGTCGTCGGTGGTGTCGCCGGCCTCGCCATCTTGGCCATTTTGATCTTCTGTATCCGAAGACGAGCCCGCAAAGACGAATTCGATGGCAACTTTGACCCCGATCGCGTCGTAGGAACCACCAACGGT
>JBBPQW010000317.1:0-24697 GCA_038092695.1 Boletus rubropictus
AAGAGTATTGAGAGACAATCTTCACAGGAAAGATAAGATCTTCGGTGCATCGTTAAGAGGTCACACAGACCTTGGAATTTAATGACGTGCTGGCTGCACGAAGAAGGCTTGCCTTATCGTTCAAGTCGACTGGAATTGATACTTGAGTCAGGTACTCCACAGCTTTGACAGATGCCTTGAGAAAAGATTCCGCGACGATCGTTGGATGAATTCCCTTTAAAAGCATCTTTTCTGCTGCGCCGAGAAGGCTCCCTGCCAGGACAACAACCGAAGTTGTACCGTCGCCTGCCTCTACATCTTGGGCAGCGGACAAGTCGACGAGCTGGAGGAACAATAAATCACTGATTTGAAACATTGGACGCAAGAATACCATTTTAGCAGCGGGATGTAACGCTTGAATACTCTGCAGGATTGTCGCGCCGTCGTTTGTAATAATCACCTCGCCTTTGGCGGTTTGGATCTACGGCTTCAATCAACATCTTTGGAACACCTTGTCGAGAGATCGGAAAGTCGATACCATCTTGTCCATTCCTCTTGGTCCGAGTGACGTACGAACAGCATCACTGATGGCTGCGCAGAATCGTGAGCCGGAAAGAACTGGCATGTACAAAGAACAAACCTTTGGCGGCCACCAAGTTGGACATGCGAAGTTCCATGGGCTTACCCTACGAACGCGTTACATGAGGCTAGAGAAAATGTGGAGTGCCATACGGCTCACCTTGTCATTGAAGGCAGCATTAGAGCCTGACCGTGCAGCTGGTCCAGAGGCTGTCTGTGCAGCTTTTGTGGCCATTATGACGGACAAGAATAGGATCGGATGCGCTATCGACGACTTGAGAGGTCGACGCTTCTCGATTTGGATGCCACGGCCTTTGCCGTGAAAGGAGCATTGCGCAACACAACGCAGCATCTAGCCACACTCTTCCATGGATTTCGTGAGTTCCCTTCAGACATGTGTCGTTTCACTGACAAAAGCTGTAGTTTGGAAATCAGAATGGCCTCGGTGGCCCTGGAGGGCTATTTGCCCAGCTAGCTCAGTGGGTCTTTCCAGATTGTTCAGGTATTGGATCTCATCTACGATCACCGCAGAGGGTTCGGCGGTCCGCTGGGTCCTCGGATTGGCCGTCCCCCAGCCAGGTCATATGATGAATATCTAAAGGCTTATAGCGTAGCCATGCTCCCAGGTAGGGAGCGAGAGAATCTGTCCTACGGTGGAAAGAGTATGTCTACCGGACCGCGTCTATACACTTAGCGTTCATCTCCTCCAAAAAACAGTCGTCATGCCACCCTCTGCATTGGCCCATCTCACTAGCTTGGATCTCGAATCGCCGTGGATGTTCCAGCTCCGTAATCCTTCGAATTCTGCGGCGTCCACGCACGCGGGTGTCTTGGAGTTCATTGCGGACGAGGGTATCGTACATCTTCCATACTGGATGATGAAGACCCTGCGACTCGAGGAAGGTGATCCTATTCGGATTACCGGTACAGAACTCCCCAAGGGCAAGTTCGTGAAACTACAACCCCAAACCGTCCACTTCCTTGAGATTTCCGATCCCAAGGCCGTGTATGTCCACTTTCGGACCATAGTTTACCTGCCCATAGCTGACGTGCGCACAGTCTAGAACAAGCACTCCGTAACTTCTCCGCACTAACCCAAGGGGATATCATTGAGATATATTATAACTCGATGATATTCGGCTTTCTTGTGATGGAAGTTACACCAGGAGGGGGAGGCATATGCGTCCTTGACACCGATCTTGAGGTCGATTTCGCTCCCCCTGTTGGCTATATAGAACCCGAACGACCCAAAGCGCCTCCCCCGGCGACAATGGCGTCAAAACTCAAGATTGATATCAATTCATCATCGCCGGGGTCGTCTCGGCCGTCATCGTCGCTTGCGGATGGATTCGTCGCTGGCGGAAATTTCACTGTGAGCAAAGGTGGCGACCACTGGGAAAGTTTCAAGGGGAAGGGTGAGACTTTGGCAGGGCGGAAGACCAAAGGAAAAGGGATCAGTCACCGTGGCGTGGAAGACGTCGCCGATGGCAGCAAAATAATACGCACAAAGTTCGTTCAACCTGTTATCGGTGCGATAGTTCACTGACGTTTTTTCTTTTTCTTTCAGCAAGCAGAAAGTTGTCACGAGCGAAACTTCGGAATCTGAGACCAGGGTACCGGCAGCATTGAATCTTCCATTCGGAAAGCTGTTCTTTGGTTTCAATGTCGTCCCATACACACCTCCCGAACCCAGCCCATCGATGTCCGCCGGTCCTTCGGCTCCTCCAGTGCGTACCATGTCCTAACATGTCTGTACTCACTCACGCTTGCTTGAATTCCCAGGCAACGTTTACTGGTTCTGGGAACAGTCTCAATGGTCAACTTGCTCAGACGACGTCAACGAAGGGGAAAGAAAAGGCAGGCTCTGCTTCGCAGTCGCAAACCAGTCAGAAACCATGGGGTACCGGGCAAACCCTTGGTTCGAGGACGCCAGCACCGCCACATGTCCCTCCAAGCTTCCGGAGTCGTTCACTTGGAATTACTGGTATCACCGGCACGCCCTTGCAATCTCAATCGCGGCCAAAACGACGTAGTCCAACCCCAGATTGGGGTGTAGACGACGATGACATTATCGAGATCGATAGTGACTGAATATTGCATCGAGGGTAGATAGGATGGGTGTACGTTGTGTATATAGAGACAATTCGAGCAGTGATGACGTTAACATCGTGCAATGCGAGCGAACTGGTACACCGTTGGTGCCAGACGTCGCTAGCCAAATGGCCTAGAGCATCACCACACCAACACCTCTTCCAGCTTGCACACCATCGAGAGTTGTGGCATCTGCCATTGGTGTCATTCTCCAGTTGTACAGGTAGAAATTGAGCAAGCCATCCCCCGCACCGAACTCGAATCTGTATGAGACCGAACAGTAAAGCAAAATGTGTTTATACAGCTTACCTTGAGATCCTCCAGGAAGTTCATGTTGTCCATCAGACTGACTGCATTAAACACGTCAAATTTTGCTTGGCTGGCGATGATCACAGCATCTCCAATCAGTTGAACGAGCCGTTTCTTCAGTTTTACTTCAGTGTCCTCTCCATGTCCGAATGCGACATCGCTTGCGTAGTAGAACAGGTAACATGCTTCGACGACGTCATGCTTGGGGCTATTGATCACCGTTGATGGAAGAGAGTAGAACGAGAAGAAGTCGGTCACACGGTGCATTTCAGGATCCTACCCCACGCATCCAAGTACGACGCTGAGTCATGAAACCTATAGTTGCAGCGTACAATAACACTCACCTCGACAACGTATGTCCATACCACCTGCTTTGACCGTCTGTTATTTTCCGAGGGTTGATCTAGCTCTCCCTTCCCACTGAGGAACTGATGCCGCACTTCATCAATGGTCATGAGAGGGACCATGTCAAAGCGCTGCATATATCGCACGAACAGATCTGCCACTTCGGGAACATCCCGTTCCTCTATTTCTCGCAGACCAGGTAATGCGGTCTTGGATTCTACCTTGTAGAACCGGATCATACGCGCAAGAGTCATGTTTCGTGGGACATAAGCGAATTTTACATCGACGAGCTTCGATACGTTGATCAGACGGTGATAGTACCTGTATATGTGTGAGATGATGACATTGTACAAAGATAAACCAAACGCACTGGCAAGTTGCGACAGGGGTTGGAAGAAGAAGCCCAGCAGTGTAGATCGCCTGAGCTATCCCGCAGAGGTTGACTAGTCGTGTGGCCTCTTTGATGAGTACCGGTGTGAGTCGCTTCGAGCGCAATTTTTTGTGGACACAAAGGTAGTTGATTTCGCTCGCGCGAAATACGCTGCATGGGATCAAACTGGAGGTGGATGGGAGCGAACTAGAAGGCTTACTTTTGACGCACGCGAAGGGTCATCGGAACACCGGAGATAAAGGCGACGAGTTTTTTATTCGAAGACACTCTAACGCCAACGTGCCATTCTTTATGATAACCCGGTGGTTTGAGGGCCCTGCGATACGTTAGTTCTTCGTCGTCCACTATGATAAAACGTAAGGTATACCATTCAAGGAATTCGGCACTATACTTGAAGCGGAAGGCAGCCTCGTCGTCCTCGACATAGTTTAGCGACAGCAGGTCATAGACCTCTTTAATCTGGAATACGGGTGAGCGTAAAAATTTAACGAGACCCATATAGCACACACCTGGTTGGGGTCATTAAGGTCCAAAGTAGACCACTCGAAGTCTTTTGGCAATGGATATGGCTCTTGGCGAACCTCCTCTATTGCCTTGATGGGCTCGATATGCCCATCTTCAGTGGGTACTTGATCACCTGGGTTATCACAACCGCTCAAACATGCCCTTGGACGAAGGTGGGTTGACTTACCCAGTTGAGGGACGGGTTGCGTCGCCCAAAACTTGGAAAGGTCGATTATCCGCAATGAAGACGAAGTGTGAACCATTGGACGACACTACCTTGTGCTCTCCGAGAGTGCTCTTTCCGCGTCCAGTAATACTCGTCTTTCCCTTGAGCGCGTCCATAAGCTTCAAGTGATTCAGTGCTTGGCTGACAGCTTCAGTATCCGATGAAGTCACTCCGGCGCCTTGTTCGGGATTAGCGACGTGGTCTACCGCAGAACGTGGTGTCTCATTTCCGTGCAACGAGTCTGGGATTCTGGCAGTTTTGGATTTCTTCTTCTTCTTGCGTTTGGATGACGACGCTTGTAGTGCCTCCGGTGGGCTGTCTTTGTGTCCTGGGTGTTCTACCTCAGACACGGAAGAATGATCTTCGCGATCGCTTTCGTATGTTGTGTCTATGACTTCTTGTATGAGGTTCATCCTGCGGCAATTTGAGCGGCGGTGAGATCGTGCAATGGGATTCATTCTAATCTATCATATGACACAGCCACCATCTATGATAGAAATAGCCTCCGTCTCTTCTTGACTCTCTCAGCGAGGCTGGTATTCTTGCCATCGTTCTGCGACGTTGGGTCTATAATAACTGGAAGCTCATCCGCGTCAAGTAGTGCAGCCTTTCGCGTCCGTTTACTGCTCGAGGGCCAGCTCGCTGGAGTTGCCGTTGGAGTTGAACTAGGAGTGATCGAGGCAGAAGGAGACGCTGGCATCCCGTAGGAGGAGAAATTTTTCAAGTCGGCAGTAAAAAGAACCTGTTTATCTTATGAGAGCTCCGAACTGTGCACGCGGTGCAACCACGCACTGAATGTGCCCATCCACCATATTCGCCCCATGTGTCAGCCAGCTTGCTGTTGATCTCATCGTAGAGCTTTGGGGTCATGGAAGCCTTCTTCGAACTTCCGAGAGAGCGGAACCCGTAGTATCTCGTTGCGATTTGGTGAACATGGGTGTCAACTGGGATGACTTCTCTCTATACCATTGAAATCAATATCGATCCCGGAAGACAGAAATCTGGAGCTACCTTGTCCAAGCTCATCAGCAAAATACAGTCGGCAACTTTACGGCCCACACCAACAAACCTGAGTAACTCTTCTCTTGCCTTCGTGGTATCCAAAGTCCTTAGGGTGATAAGCCACTTCTCTGCAGCTTCGGTGACGCAGTGTACGCTTGAATCCATCGTAGCAGCGCCATGTTCATCAACCAGCATCTTTGCCGTTCGCTGAATGAAATCTGCACGATATCCAAAGCCCAGCGACCGCAGCTTCGTGGCAACCTCGGGGGCAGCAAGAGTACTGGGTGGTGGGAAGGGATGGTGAGCTACATCCTTTGCCGTACCATCCAAGTCGATGACCGGAGATCCAAGGGATAAAAGGGGCGGTGAGTAATGCTTGCAAAGAGCATGGACCATCTTTGTGATACGTGCAATATTGTTATTCGAAGAGCAGATGAATCTAAGTGCAATCGTGTCGAGTCTCGAGACCAGTAATTTCTTTTCACTCACGAGATAAGGTTCTCCCAAGGATCCTGTCGCAACATGCGGATGCCAGGGAAACGGGATTGGATGTTGCGAAAGATGGGATCGCGTTCGCTCCATTCGTCATACAGCTTGACGAGGTCGACGTCCAGTTGGAAGTAGTCTTTGAGCCAAACTAATGTCTCCTCCTCGCGAGCGTCCGCCTGCGCTGCGTCGAGATATCCGTCGGGGAAGACGGATCGATAGAAGAGAGCCTCGGGAGACTGTCTCAAGCAGACAACACGGTCTCGCAAGCAAAACCGGTATTCATACGCGGAGGCAAAAGGATCACAGCTAGACGAGATTGGATAACTCGTCCACCGGAATGACTGCCCACACTTTAAAACGGCAGACAACGATAGCTGGACCAATGAGAGAGGAAGACATCGGAATCCTATTGGAATGGGGACGATAGTCATAGTACCAGTAGTGGTAGCGGTCAGTTGTATTTTCGGGTGTTTATACGGCCCAAGTAAAGAGCCTTGTCCTGTCTGAACGCACAACGAGCTCGATGGCGACATTCACTTCTCCACCGCCCCGGAGGACCCATGGACATGCGACACCACGGCCATCGTCCGGGACACCACCTCGACCGCGCAGGCCCGTCGGTGCTCACCGCGCCGCACCTACCGCCACTCCCCCACATTCGCCACCAGAGTCCGGGATGGAGGTCGATGAAGCACCAACATCTGGAGCATATGTCAAGGCAGAGAAGACATCGAGCCAAAAGGACACCATATTCGCAAAAACGGAGGAGCTGATAGTCGGCTTATATGGCGTATTGCCAGTCGAAGTCAAACAAGCTCTGCGTTCCACAGGTACGCGTCGTCATGAGCCGACTACCTAATTCACCATATTCGTTGTATACAGACTTTCTTGTGGAGCTGTATACCGGATGCGTAGATGTCACCTCGGGTTACACGCTCATCGCGTCGGCAAAGACGTGCTTTCTCTGGTCGCATGCCAAACTCAAGCCAACCTCTCCAAGCCCGACATGTTACATCCTTCCATGTCCTCCTCCCTCTCCCAGTCATACGAATATCACTTCTCTCGCACCAAATCATGCTATCGTCCCTTCCCGTTCGCGCTCCATCGAACCAGGTCTCATCCTTGTCTCCCCTACTGGAGCAACGCGTTTTTGGCCCTCAATCTCCTCTGGACTTTCAGGAGGAGGCACATTTGAGGCGATTGATCTCCCTCTTGAGGCTGCCGGAGAAGAATATGTCTCGTGTCTTGTTCGAACCAATCTAGGGGGCCTTGGTGGGGGATCTGGAGGGACATATGCGTACCTAGCTACCACATCCACGGGCAGGATATTTCGATTAGGGATCACCTCTCAGGGTGGAAAGCATATCCTCACAGTGCGACTTTTTGCCCCTCCAGCACCATCTTCCTCGCTCTCCCTCGTGCGCCTCCTGGGATGGTCAGCGCCATCCCCCGCGGTACGCCCGGAGCCGGGTAACATTGTTGCACTCGTACCGTCTGGGAATGATATATTTGTTTTAGTCGAGACCAGAATTCAAAAGTGGGCGTTGGGAACGGAAGTGCTGAAGGGTGAGGCAGATGTGGCGGAAGTTGTCCGGAGTGCAATTGGTAGGGGCGTTGGCATAGAGGATCTTGAAGGCATTGATCTCGCTATCGAGAGGTAAGCAAATTCATGCGAGTATTCGTTTCTGCTAATCATGAGATGACAAGTCCAAATACGCTTTTGCTCTTGGTTTCCTATGTTTCCGCAGGGGCCGAGGAGGACCCTGGTGCGATGATCGTCGATCAGTTCAGCTTTGGACCTCGTAGGGTGTATGTCATCCTCCACCTGGTGGCACATAGTGATTCGTGGGGTGTCGATGGGGTCACTGTGGTACCTTACGTTGCTGTGAGTGTTTCTTGTGTGGCTGGATTCACATCGAGGCTCATTTATTTTCCTTGCTTCGATGGCACTCGTTGATGTTGGATTCAAACATGCTATCAGAATGCTTCATCTCCACCTGTGCATCCACGGTTGACACTCCTTTCTGGCGGAATGGTTATCGCAGTGTTATTTGGGGAAGTCGTGATTTTCTGTGCTCGAGGTATGCGCTCGCTCTTCTCCCGTTCGCTAATTATGTATCTCACTGTATACCCGCCCCAGATACCCCTTATCACGACCGTCTTGTTCTCAAGTCTTCAAGTGACCGATTCCTCGGGCTTTCTGCGCTCCCCTCGGTCATTACTCTTGACCATGCAGATCCGAACAGCAGCATGGACACTGATGGTGGAGATGTGGTAAATGAGGCTGAGGTCCTGATGGTGACAGGCGACTCGATGCTGAGAGTCTCAATGGACGTAGAAAAAATACGAGGATTCAAGGCCGAGTGAGTGATGAACACCTTACTTTTCTGACCTTTTACGTCATAGTTTCTTGTGTACGCTGATATGTCGTGGAACAGGTCCCTCCCCAATCTGCTCAGAGCTACTTTAAAACAAGCCATCTTATACTCACCCATCCCTGCTAATCCTTTGCAATTCATTCTCCCACCTTCACCGGTACTCGACGGAGAAGCGCTCATGCGTGCTGCGGAAGGCATCAGTGCTGCAGTAGTGGCTAGCGGTAAGTCGGAGTTCCTTTGTTCTCCCTCCGGGCTTCACCCTCCTATCCCGCTTTTCAATGCTGGCCGTTGAGTGTTGATTGACCATCCGATTACTTCAGATGGTGAAATCGTCCGGCCGAGCCATGATCTTACCTCTCAATTGATGGCGCGGAAAGAACGATTAAGCTGGCTTATTAAGTTCATCAACGATAATGGCGCTCTGGGAAAGGTTAGTGCGGTGTCGTTCGGTCTCTAGATCACCCTACTGTTGTTCAAAGAGAAATGCTTCATCACCGCAGTGACGGAGTTGACTGGAGAATACCCATGCTGATTCATTCAATTCCACTAGATGTCTCAAAGAAGTCGGCAACGCCTGGCGACCGATGCTGAAAAGCTCTATGCATGCCATCAGCTTTGGGTCAGATTGAACGAGCATATCGAGTGAGTTAACCTATGAGGCTGTCTTGACATTGGGACCGACATTGTCCAGCGCTGGCGCAGTCCATTCCCTTATCGCAGATGCTATCCATGTATTCACTGCCACCCATAACTCGCCCACCTTGACCCCTTCGTCTAATCCAACATCTCCGTCAGTGCCTGAACCAACCCCCACACAAGATATCACACGAGACTTCTTCAAGTATCGTGTGTCGGAAGTGGGAAAATTATTGGTGTTCATGGTGGACTACCTGTGTGAGCTAGAAGGGAGCGGATATGGGGGTACTGGGGCGCTGAAGGAGCTCGGTGGAGCCGTTGTCGTCCGTCGTCTTCATCTTTGTTCACTATCTGAGCTGCATATCTAACTGGATCGACCTTTGTTCATAGGCAACACTTCAAGCTGCACTTGCTTACCGGGCATATAACTTTGGCGTGTATGGCGTTGAGCTTCCAGTGATCAAACCGTGGACGAGTAGACCCGCTGTCATTGATGCAGTCCTGAAGCTCGTTGATTCCGCGACAAAGGTGGCCGCGGTTAGTGGAAGTAATGTTACCGGAAAAGACGTGGTGGATATGCTACCTGAATTGGCCACGCTGTTGTTTGCATGCGTGCAGGAAAGGCTGGATTGGCTTGGAAGGCATGTATCCCTCGTTCTCCTTGTGTACCTCTGTTAAGGTGTCTGCTGTTGGCCCCCAGCTTGATGGCAGCTGATGATCCAAATTCGCAGAGAGACAAACAGGAGCTAGAAGACAAGTTTGCGCAACTCAGACCTGAGGTCCTTGAGACTCTGCGTACGTTGCTTTCAAAAGACCGTTCTTCCTTAAGTTTCCCTGAACAGAACCTCTTCATAAGGTGTAACTTCGCACCTCCAGCAAGCCCTCGTCCTCGCGACCGCCTACACTGACTTCCCTTGTCTTGCCTCGCTCCTCCTCCGCCCCAGGCCCTACCCCCCTACCTCAAATCCTCAGGCATCTCTCATTAAAAACTACCTCGCCCGATACGGCTATGAGTTTGGTAGCGAGGTCGTGCGTTGGTGTGTTGAACATGGCGAAGCTCGTGTCATCTTTGCAGAGGAAAGCGTATGGGGCCCCATCATGGACAAACTCTTCGCAAAGGATAAGAAAGGGAAGGGAAGGGAAGGCGAGGAGCGAGTAGCGAGGTCAGAGTATAATGCCATCGCCTGGGTCAATGACATGGGGAGGGACAGGTTTGGAGGCGCGAGCGGGAGGCTGTTGGAAGAGGCAGCGGGAGCAAGTGATCTTGGAGTCAAACGCGTACGTGTCTTCCGTCTTTCTGGTTGTTCCATATCCTCATCGTGTCCTCCCTGTGCTCGAGCTGACTTGCGTTTCTTGGATGGCCAGTTTATGCTCTCCCTTGGAAAGCTCTCCCAACTTGCGAACCTGCAAGAAGGTGGGACATTGGATGAAACGATGCATGATGGTACGATGCTGACATATTTTTGGGCCGTTGTTTTCTGATTCTGACGACCTTGATGGCAGCGTTCCATGATGGTCTGAACTTTGTTGCCGTGCAGGAAAAGCTGCTCGCAGAGTTTCAAGGCATAGTGAGCGCCATGCGCGGAAAACAAAAGAATAGTCTGGATGTGCAGGTGGATGCTGTCCTGTCTGCAAAAGCGAAGAAACTCAAAGAAATCGAACGGAGGGGCCTCGTCATGGTACGTATGTGCGCCTAAGGCGCCTTAAAATTACCCACAAATTATTGGCGCGGACAGATGCTCAAGAACCATGTAAGGGACATGTTGCAGGGGAGGGTGCTGAACGTTGAAGGCGTGGTGGACGTGCTGACGCTCAAAGATAACACGGACAGCATAGATGACTACGCGACCGCATTGCAACTACTTGCAAGAGCTGAAGTAAATCCTTCTGTGTTTTGTCCACCATTGGGATGCTGAGTCTGTCACTCAGGACACCCCGGATGTTCGACGACTATCGTCATTCAGAAGAGCTTGGTGTCGAGTGTACTACCATGATGAGTGCGTCTGCCCCCCTCTTTGTATGCTTTTGTACATAATCCTATTTCATAGTTGGGATGACATTCGCCAAACGACCAACGTTACCGATGCTCAACTAAAAGCCCGCTTCTGTGCAACAGCGTTGTACCACACCCTCATTCTCATTCTGCCAACGATTGCGTCGACCTCTCCAAACGAATCATTGCCGGAGGGCTTCGACCTCGATCCTTCACAGTGCCTACCCGTCCCGCTCATGCCGGAGACATCAACACGATTCCCTGGTACGCCGGTTGAGATGGTGGGCGAGTTGGCGAGAGACTTTAGAGCCGAGAGTTCAGTGGTGGAGGAAATGAAGTTAGAGGACGTCTACTTCAGAGTGAGGGAGTTGGCTATGGAGGAACTAGGATATGAAACGCGGTGACAGTTGGTTGTTGTACTTAGGACCCGCAAAAATACGTATCAATGTTGGTCTCGTCCGACACTGCCGGGCATGTCATCCTGCCTGTCGTATCGTCATAGTATGCGCCGTCTGAAGCGTTGGTACTCTACGCGAGCAGCGAGAAGTATATTGCCCCAATTACGCCTTCGCCATTCGGTGGCGTATTCGTCCTGCCTCGTTTTTTCCTGCATCACCCATTTCTTGTAAAACTCTGAGAGCGCATTTTCACGCGTTTCTGGTGAGGTAGATTCAGGAAGAGACGCCACGACGGATTGCTTGGCTGCTTCAAACCGAGAGTTGCTCTGGCGTATCGTAGCCGTGAGCGAACGAACGGATCCCAACAGGATGCATCACGACGTACGTCTGTCCAGAAATTGTGATTGAACGCGTCGAGTTGTTCTCGAGCAAGTTTGTACTGCAGTTCTAGAGTATGGTCGTGCGGGACGTCGGCGAACTCGTTGAGAGAGTAGGGGTGATTGACGCGCTGTCTTTGGGAGTGCGATGCAGGCGCTAGGTTGGGTGTGTCCGTGTAGATGATAGGGCGGAGGTTGGAAATGGGGTCGTTAGGTCCAACCAGGTGACGGGATGCAGAAGAGAGGTGTAGTGAGCGAGACGGTGAAGTGAGGACTCGAGAGTGTAACGTTTTGCACATCGTCGACTGAACGAACACGCGATCTTCGCACACCAGACAAAATGTTGCGAAACGAAATACTTGACCGGAGTGTGCGACGTTAATTGTACTGCAGTCGGTCTAGTCAAACGTAGGGAAAGACACGGGTATACCCGCGGTATACCGTGAAATACGGGAACGGTGTTGGGATTTTGGGCCACGGTGTTACCCATGGAGAACCCTAGTCAAACGGTGAACTGTATGGTATCCATGCCTGCTCCCTAACAGTAGCACAGTCAAAACTGGGGGAACCACTTGTGTGTTTCTTTTTGACTGAAGTATGTGAATATCCTGCATGACTCACAAATCCTTGCCATCCAAAATAAATATAAGTCAATGTGAAAGCTGGTACATAGCTTGAACACGATGGGGTGATATAGCGCCATAGAAGTTGCCCAAAAAAACACTTCGGTTTGCTTCAATTCGCCCCGCGGCAACACTAGTTGTCACGTTGTGCTCTTGAAGGGCTTCTGCGAGCCTACGCGAGGGCTTAGCGAGGACTCTGATTGGACCGGAACATCCTGTACGACAACTTCCCTTTTATATCTACTCGCTCGGCACTAAATCAGCGCTTATGGGGTCACTAGGCCGGTGACCATTCCTAAATGGGAAGGTATCTCGGCTGCAAGACGCTAAACTGACACTGTAGACATCACATGTGCGCATATTTTTAACGATGGTGACGTGTCGGACAATATCTAATTCTGCAACATTTGTTATGCGCAGTGCCCGCAACCTCACACGTATTCCCTCGTTTCCTGTGGACTATCCTGCGGACCTAGCCAAACTATGCGACGACTGCGCTCATTCGTCCTCCACGCAACCGCCACGGGCGTGATGACTTGGGGGTGGCTCAGTCTGACTGAGCTGAGCGGAGTCATGGAGTGGATGAGGACCCAAAAGGGCGGTTATTTTCAGTTTCTAACCAACCAGGGGTAACGTGGTTCCCAGCGGATGGCCGAGCAGCATACAGAGCTAACTTTGAGCTGTGACTAGGTTGGCCATTACTTGGTTATGCATGGTCGTCAGTCTCTTCTGCGACTTGTTCCCGTCCGTGGCAGGTGAGTGTCGTGTAGCGAGGACGAGTCCACGACAGAGCTGATGGGACAACCCCAGTTGTCCGTAAGGTCAAGCGGGCACTCATGATGGTATCACTACCGGTAAGCAAACCTTTTCTCTCCGCAGACCCCAAAACCAAAGCCCTTGTCGTTGTAGGTGGAATTTATCATCTCGTCCATATACTGGTCCCTCGTTTTGTATGCACCGCACCTCATCATACGTCCCAAAGGCGAACCGGAACTCGTACCCGGCGCCACACCACCGACCATGCGTCTCCCCCTCAAGACCGACCTGGCTATGCATGTCTCGCCTTTATTCACCCTCTTGATCGACTTTTTCGTCTTTGAATCCAAATTCTCACAGACACAAGTCTACAAGGTTGCACCGGTGGCTGTCGTCGGATTTGTCGTCTGGTATGCCTCTTTCGTAGAATATTGCGCTACATTCAACGGATCGTGTGAGTCTCTTGTCCTCTTGTCAGTCCCCGTGAGAGCCTGACCTTTTCTCGTCGGTGATGCCTGATTCTAGTCCCATACCCATTCTTGACCTATAGCCCTCTTGTGGTGCGTGTCTTGATCTATACCACCGTCGGGGGGATAGCCCTGGGCTGCCTTTCGGTGCTCAACACATTGCATACATGATCACAAGCACGTCAGTGCGTCCTACACGAGGAATGTATTGGCTGTATGATAGATACCTACGATATTAGCCACGCCTACGTATGTCGGACCCACTAACTTGATTTGCCTCGACTTACTCGCGGTCCACTGAGCACCAAGGTTCCTGTCCCTCACTCAGGCACTTACGATGTGTCAGCGCGAGTTACATTGTGAACCCCCAGGGCAAATGAATCGTATCAATGCGTTTGTTCTTGTACCTACTTCTCATTCTGTCTGACATAGACGCCCCGACATGGAAAAAAAATGCGTTTACTCTCTGGATGATGATTCCGGCCGAGGACATACCAAGACGACTATTACCGGCGATCACCACCCCCGTCCTACGCGAGCGCTGGATCGTCGGCTGTATGAGCATTCGGTGCTTACTGTAAATGGTTGGACGTGTGTGACCCTCGAACCCCAATTCTGACAGGGGCCATGAAGGGAGATAACAATCGATATCTGCCAACGGACGTCACGTTTAGCTCCATCGATCCGACTGCGAGATAGGACAGGAAAGAAGACAACAGAGATTAGCAAAATAACCGCCTCCAGACCAATCATCCTGAGAATGAGGGCACCGTACACGGTGGCCGATATGATCATGAACCTGGCCACACCAATTCGGGTGCGATGAGTCCAGCAGACGGTCGACCTATTAAGCTTGCCCTATTCAAAGTTATCAACTGGATGGGTGAGAGGTCCGCCCGAGTAGTATGAGGTGGCGCACTGAGCAGAATGAAAACGTCTTTGAATTTCCAAGCTGGACGGAATTAATTGTAAGCGAAAGAGCGGGAAATAGAATGCATCGGTGGGATCACATCAAGGGAAACCATGGTACGCGGAAAAACCAGACAAGAAGGCACGTCGTGAATGTCCCCCCCATGGTTGAGTGATTTGCAGGATGTCTAGGTGGCTTCAACCACATACGTAAAAGAAGTGGACACTGGTCGAGGCAGCGCTTATTCCGCACCGCTACACTCCAGGTTTCAAATTGTTCAACATGATGGGGTGCATGATCGATCCAAACGAGGATCCAGCGACAGTCCATTACAAGCGTATGACGTCGGCGGAAATAGAGGGATACCACAGTCATTGTCCAGACGTAAGCAAGCCCCTGGCCAATTCCGTAGGCAAAAAAAGACTTGTCGGTAAGAGGGGACATACAAGATAGCAGGATGGCGGACCTAGTAATGTTGACCTGGTTGGATGGAGGAGAGCATGAACAAAGCGAATGACTGCAGCAACGATCCCCCGGTGAACAGTGGTAGCTTGGGAATATGAGCACTCGACAACGCACGAGGCGGTTGGGGCATACAAATAACCGCGATCATAGAGCATACCCGAAATAAGACTGAGTCCAGAACCAGAAATACATCGATTCATCCTGGACGAGACTCACGCTATCATTCGTTAGATAACGGAGAGGCCTGTACCTAAATGCTAAATGGCGCTGTATAGCATTGTATCTGTTGTGAGTACGCAGACCACTTCCAAACCTAACTGGACACGCCCACCTAAAACCACAAAACTGAACCGACACTCTATTATTCCAGCATTCGATGATCCATATCGCTCAGAGT
The DNA here is from genome assembly GCA_038092695.1 of Boletus rubropictus. Classification (NCBI taxonomy): domain Eukaryota; kingdom Fungi; phylum Basidiomycota; class Agaricomycetes; order Boletales; family Boletaceae; genus Boletus; species Boletus rubropictus. Next base: position 15,316 of record JBBPQW010000317.1, read on the forward strand.
TTGAGGGAAAAGGTTGACGCCGACCCGCCAACGACCGTGCACCATGCTGCAGCATCCCTTCGAAAACTGGACGAACTCGGTTTCGGCCTTGTTCAAGTCCTGCTTTGTATCTGAGATAGCACGCGACAGGGTGGGCTCGAGGGCGTCTACACGCTAATGGGGAGATAACGGTGGCAATCCTGATGGGTCACCTATCTGCGGGTGAGAAAGTAAAAGACCCCGTAGGTGAACCAACCTTGGGGTACAGGGGTGCCAATGTTTGGGAGCTAGATGGCTCGGTCACCGCGATGGCTGTGAATTGGTTGACAAGCTGTTGGTGTAGCAAGACGGCAAATATACAGACGTCCAAGTTAAGATTGCGACAAGGCAAGCCAAAACTTGGCTAGGGCGCACTGCGCGTTCAGGGCATGACCACTGCTGCCACATAACACTGCATGCATATATCAACTGTCTTAATCGCAATCTTTGTTCGCCTACAGGGTGGCCACCAGATGAGTAGAAAGGCGAGACGAAACGCCAGAAAGGTTTGAACAAGTACATTATCCCTGTCTCTGGAAAAGTTGAAGATGAAAGCAAACAGGGCAAATGGCTGTCTCCTAATAACGTGGAGCGAAGGAAAGGAGTGTAACCACCTGGTGACGATGAACTTCATTGGATGTAATATACGAATCGTTGGCCGGGCCAACGATTCCTTTCCAAACTCATCAAGGGGGTATTCAAAGGGGTATTCTCATTCATTATTATCGTGAACTTTGTCATCGAGAACGTGGTAATGCGCACCCACGGGTGGAAGACCGTATTGAGTTGGGTCTCAGGTCCTACTCATCTTCCTCCTACCGACTTTGGAGGGAATCATTACAGCTCGGTGGTTTGTACGATGAATCGAAACAGTGACCGTGAAATACCGATTTGTATATTCTGCTTGTAGGGTAGTTTTAAAGCAACTCATCCGATCAGCAGGCAAGAAACAACAAAAGCAAGACCCGACACGTACATGATTCTGTGCTTGGAGGCTCGGAGTCAGGATGGTGATCAAGATCATCCTCCCGACGCGTGGAGACGAGAGTTAGCGTGCGATCGAACCCGTGATTAGACTATCGGAGCGTGACTCTCTCGACATGACCCAAAAAGGACGAAACTACTTACAAGATCTCTCCACGTCTCTTCTTCGTCATTTTCGGTTTGCAACTGATATATCTGCATGAATCCCTTGAGACTAAAGTAAAAGTACAACAGATTCCATCTGCACAAGCCCGCGTAGAAGACGGATCAGACATACGTTAGACCACCATCATCGGTCACATCGAGAAATTCGACGAGTTCGTCTTTGGTCTCTTGGGAGAATGGCGCGCCATTCGTGTCGCGTGCCCACGCGTCCAAGCCTTCCTGGGTGAGATATGCACCTTCTGGAGGTGCGAGCAGTGGGATACCATGTGCCTTGCGCGAAACCGTAAGTGGGGCAGGCGTGCAGTATTTCGTAAAGATGTGCTTTAGACATGCTTCCAACTGAAACGATGCGAGCCTTGCGTGTTAAATACGAAAAACGAATAAATATACTGATCGCCCACCTTTTGTGATATCGTGCCATCGTCGTCGAGGAGCTGGGCATCCTGCTGGGTGTTTCGTCTGCCTTGTCGTGATGATGGCTCGGGCGTCCCTGGGCGGGGAGACTGTACGCGTGAGTTGGAGCTCGTATTGGTCGCGGAGGGTATCGTGAAAGGCATGGTCACCGGCAATCGAGTAGAGTCTCCCCTGCGCTGGTCGTAAGCAAGGCTGGTGGTCACGTGCCGGCTTGCCTTCCCAATCGGGTAGCACGTTTCTCATTCATCCCCCGCCATGGCTAGCAATGCAAGGACGGAACCCCTCTCCATCGAGACGTTGTTGCAAAAGCAAAAGGCGGAGAAAGATGCTGCTGCAAAAGTGTGTGGAAGTTAATACTTTGCTTGGGTCCTACTCATCTTGGTTCCGTCTGTAGCCTAAATTTCTCTCCAAGGAGGAACGCGCCAGGATTGCGATTGCCAAACGAGCTGCTGAGCTCAGGGAGCAGCGTGAGCGCGAAGAGAAAGCGAGACTGGACAGAGACGTGCTTGAGCGGGAGGCAGAAGCGCTGCGTCAACGTGAGAGGGACAGGGATCGTGGAGCACGATATGGGGCCACGACTCGTCGTACGCTCTTCTTCTTCCACGGCCCATCGTGAAACGTTGATTATATGGTACAGAAGACGACAACAAGGAGAGGTATGGCCATCCGGAGAAGGACAGTCGTCACGGAAGTCGGGAGGGGAGAGGTAGGGGGAGCCAGCAGGACGACCGTCGTGCTTCGCAGACCGTTCAACCGTCTCGGAGTGGCTTTGAAAACGTCCCGACTGGTCCACGCGCAGATCGCATGAAATCTTCCAACGCTCCATCATCGAGTGCGACCCCAACCCCTGCTTCATCCACACTTTCCGGCAACGGCATGCTTCCCGAATCTAGTACGCCACATGTCCCTCCTATGACAGAGACCGACCTCTCAGCCTTGCGAGACCGATATCTCGGAGTAACGAACAAGAAACGTAAAATACGGAAGATGAATGATAGAAAGTTTGTGTTTGACTGGGCAGAAGAAGAGGACACATTCGCATCCGATTCGCCCATTGCTGTGGGCGCCAATAGACAGGGTGCACAGGTGATGTTTGGTCGCGGGCGAGTAGGTGGGATTGATGATGGTGGGGCAACGTACCGCGGTACTGGCTCCGAAGTGAATCTCGCAGACGCCATGGAAAGGAGGAAGGCGGCAAAGAGTGGTATTGATGAACGGCACTGGTCAGAAAAACCACTTTTGGAGATGAAGGAGCGAGACTGGCGGATATTCAGGGAGGATTTCAATATTGCAGCACGGGGTGGGCATTTGTCTTGCAACATTCAGTCCATATATTAACATTCTTCCTCTGGAGGTGGTTCTATTCCCCACCCATTGCGTTCCTGGGCGGAGTCTACGATCCCACAAGCTATACTCGATGTTATCGAAAAGATTGGTTACAAGGAACCCTCTCCTATTCAACGACAGGCTATCCCAATCGGTCTGCAGAACCGAGATATCATTGGTATTGCCGAGACAGGTATGTAAAGCCCATACATTTCTGCAGGCAGACTCGCGGAACTCGATCTAGGTTCTGGAAAGACAGCAGCATTCGTCATTCCTATGCTTACTTTCATCTCCAATATGCCTCCTCTAGCGGACGAAAACCGTCACCTTGGACCTTATGCATTAATCTTAGCTCCTACTCGTGAACTGGCACAGCAAATCGAGGCAGAAGCTCGCAAGTTCGCCGGTCCGTTGGGATTTACTTGCGTTTCCATCGTCGGTGGTGTACATCATCCATTTCCCTGTCACCGTCTCCGTTTGACTTACATCATCACAGCGTGCGGTTGAAGAACAGCAGTTCAACCTCCGTGAGGGTGCAGAGATTATCATTGCTACCCCGGGTCGTCTGAAAGATGTCATCGAACGGCATGTCATCGTCCTTTCTCAATGCCGTTATATCGTCATGGACGAAGCTGACCGTATGGTTCATCTCGGGTTTGAGGCAGACCTCCTCTTCATCCTTGACAAGCTCCCTGCTGAACTGATGGAAGGGGAACCAGAGGGCTTCACAGTGCGGGATATTATGGATGTAGATGGCGAGGAGAGTGCTGGTGTTATGGCCAACGGCCGTACTAGAGTCACGACGCTGTTTTCAGCGACGATGCCCCCTGCGGTGGAGCGCCTGGCGAGGAAATACCTAAAGCGACCTGCGACAATTACGATCGGTGAGGCTGGGCGAGCGGTTGATACAGTCGAGCAACGCGTCGAGTTCGTCATTGGCGATGAGAAGAAAAAGTAAGTGAGCCCTATCGCGTGCCTGACCGTATAATCGAACCGTCAATTCAGGCAACGTATTTTGGAGATTTTCAATAGCGGGATGTTCGCGTCTCCGATCATCGTGTTTGTCAACCAAAAGAAGACGGCGGACATGGTGGCCAAAGATTTGTCACGAGCTGGCGTACGTCTTGTTTGTAGGTTGTCGTCGAACCAAGCTGACTTTGTCACAGTGGTCTGCAGCTACTTTACACTCTGGCAAGACCCAAGAACAGCGCGAGGCGTCGCTGCAATCTCTGCGGTCAGGAGAGGCGGATATCCTGGTTGCTACTGACCTTGCTGGACGCGGCATTGACGTGCAAGATGTCAGTTTAGTTGTCAACTACCAAATGGCGGGTACGATCGAGGCCTATGTGCATCGAATTGGTGAGTATTAAGAAAGGGGGTGGGTGTTGAACCGCTGATGTAACGTGGCTGCTGCGTAGGTCGTACTGGTCGTGCTGGAAAGCAAGGTACTGCGATTACCTTTTTGTCCAATGACGACGACGAAGTGATGTACGTGGATGTACCCCGGTCACTGATCGGCTCGCTAACTCGCTCCTCTTCACGGTAGGTATGACCTCAAACAAGGTGCGATCGCATCTGTCCACTTGGAAATGAATGTTTTATTTGGGCATCGGGACACCGTTTTCCCTGGGCCGCCCACCATTGGTCCTGTTCCAATTTACTTTCAGCCGCACCTCCGTTGTGCTTGGCTTTGCCTTCTCGAGTTCTTTAATCTCCGCCCTTATCAGTGGGGATGCGTCGAGCATGGGCAGACACGTCTAGTCCCTCGGTTCCGATGTCTCAGCACCAGAAAGTGTAATCATGAATGTATTCATGTGGCACTTTCATCCGAGAAACCTTGCCTGATGGTTTGGTTTTTGGGCCAAACTGCGGATGTGTTACTTCACTTTAGCATGCCGGTATTTGGTGCCATTTGACTGCTATGGGGGACACGGTTGTGCCGTAAATTGCTGTCACGTATCGAAACGATACCCCGCTGTTCCCCGCATTCCCACTCTTTCCCCGCACTCTTTTGGCGCGGATAGCTTGACGTCCCTCGTATTGAGCGCACTAACGCCGTTTATTTATTTTGGGTATAAACAGAGATATCGAAATCACCCGTGTCAAAGGTGCCGCCAGAACTGGCGAAACACGAAGCGGCACAGCATAAGGTGTCGAAGGAGATGAAGCGGAAGAGAGATGCGGAAGATGTCGGGTGAGATGGGAATGGCACCGATGGGAGCGACATGTGAGGGTACCTTGAATGTCTGAGTATAGTCGTGGACTGCGATGGGACGTGGGCGTTTACTTCTAGCCGAGCCGATGGCCACGTGAAATGATCGGACCGCTGACTCGGCAAGTTTGGTCATACAGTACTCGGCCGACTTCCCACCGGCCCGATTTCCTAAAATGGCAACCTGGTCGGGTCTGACTGCTCGGCAGCCAACTCGTACTTGGTCTAGTCCACGATGCTCTCTGCCCGTCCCATGCTAGTCCTTTCTGACCTTCATAATCCTTCTTCTTCTTCCACCCTCTCCTCCTCCTCCCCCCTTTCCCTCCCCATGCCTATCCTCATGCCCACTCCCCGTCCCGACCAGGTCCGTGCTCCCCATCCTTCCCAGACGTGCGATGCCCCCGTCGACGACCCATCTTCCGGCACATCTCACTCGCCCCGCTCTCGCTTCCGACGCCGCATCTCTTTCTATTCCCCTGCCAACACTCCGCCCCGTGCTCGCTCTCCCAATCCGCCGCCCTCTCCCTCTACCCCATGTGCCCCCAAGCACGGTCCCCTCTACGATCTCAAGCGCTTTCTCAATCACCACATCCCGCATTCCCACGCCCACCCGCGCTCCTCCTCCTCCAGCATCAATCTGTCTTCCCCGCGGAGCTCTCCAAATTCAACCACGCCCCACACCCCCGCCGAGCCGCATCTCCAGCCACAGCAGCAGCGAAGAGGTCTCGATTTTGACACTTCTTCCATCATTGACGCCGTTCCTGCACTTGTCCCTACAGATATCCCCCCTTCAAAGGATAATGATCACCATCACCATCTCTTCCCCACCTTCATCAACAAAGCTCTCCACCACAAAGACAAACCAAAGGTCAAGGACAGAGATAAGCACCACTCCTCGTTTCTTGTCCCCGATTCTTCCCCTTGTTCCACCGCTTCCTCAAAGCGTCCTTCTCCTTCCCCCCCTTCCACTCCGGAGCCCTTTGCAACCTCCCTTTCGTCCGCAACAAATGCCCACCTTTCCAAAAAATATGGCAAGTGGGGCCGTGTACTTGGTTCCGGTGCAGGTGGAACTGTCCGTCTCATCCGTGGCCGTGCAAAGTCCGGAGGCGCAGTATATGCTGTGAAAGAGTTCCGTCCCCGTCGCGCGGGTGAAACAGAGCGTGAGTACGAGAAAAAGGTCCGCGCCGAGTTCTGTGTCGGCGCGTGCTTGAAGCACGTCAATATCATCGAAACCGTCGACATCGTCTGCGATCATGGTCATTACTATGAGGTATCTCTCCTGTCTCCTGCCCTTCACCTTCCCGTCTCACCCTCAATAGGTCATGGAGTATGCCCCATATGACCTCTTTTCCGTCGTCATGTCTGCCAAAATGCTTCGTCCAGAGATCTTTTGTGTCTTCCGTCAGATATGCAACGGTGTTGCCTACCTCCATGCCTTGGGTCTCGCCCATCGCGATCTTAAACTCGACAACTGCGTCCTCACCGGCGGCAATGTTGTCAAGCTCATAGACTTTGGTACCGCAGTCGTCTTTGCATACCCTGGCTCAGATATGGGTGGCTCTGTTCCTAATCCATCCGGCGCTGTCCAGGGTGCCAACAGTCCCGTTTTGGGATATATGGGTATTCAGCCAGATGCCCCCGCGCCACATACACATGCACGCCTTATCAAAGCATCTGGGATTGTGGGCAGTGACCCGTATCTCGCCCCCGAAGTCCTTGCCGGTGGCAACTATGATCCGCGCAAGGCAGATGTTTGGAGCGTTGGCGTTATCTTTGTGAGTCTCTTGGTTTCGATTGCTCTGATACTTCAATGTGGCTCCCCTGTTGCCACCCGTTGCGTGTAAACATTCCCCACTGCGGCAAGGTGGTCCGCATTATGTGGTAACGGCACGGGCTCAGGGTCATGTTCGGTTTGCTCAACAGTTTCGTAAACCCAATACTCACCTTACGTCGATGCAGGTGTGTATGATCTTACGGCGCTTTCCTTGGGCCGTTCCCGATCGCGAACGGGATGCTTCTTTTCGTGCCTTCCTCGAAGCGGAGGGTGAAAACCCATTTGAGTCGCACAAATCGCGTTCCAGCCATTCGAACCATCGTGTGCGGAAGGGTACGAAGAAGTCAGAAAAAGGGCTTGGCACCCCGGATGCAACCTCGGCACCCAATGAGTCCCGCCACCTGACCGTTCCCTCTGCGAACAGTGCCAGCGTATCTGCCACTACTTGGACTTCTGCGGCGCCAGGCGGTGGGTACTCGCCCAAAATCCTGTTGTTGTGCTGAAATGTCCGATCCGCTCGTTGCAGAACACATGAGCTCGCTCACGCCTGCCTCGCTTCCGTCTGACGACGCTAAATCTCTCCTTAGCATGACCAGCGGATTTACTGAGAGTACCTATCCTTATCCATCTACGGTTATCTCTACCAACTCGCGCTCTTGTTCTGACTCCCCGTCGCGTGCTTCGTTTTCCGGTGCGGAAGATGACGAGCGGCGACATGAGGAAGCAACCAGGTTGACGAAGCAAGCACTGTTTAGTACTGGACATAGTACGAGGACTGCTACGCTGCCCCCACTAGGGCAAGGATCTCAGATCGATGGCGCCCTGGGAGAGTGCGAGCTCGAGATGGACAAGAGTGTTTTGGGGCTGAGTCGGCCAGCTCTATCGACTGAGAGTCTGCCTGCGCATACTACGTCACTCGGCTATGCCATCCAATCGAGTGCTGTTGGCGGCGCGAGTCCACCGCCGACCAGCACTCCAATCCTCCGCGCGGAGGAAGCTGTGGCAAGTCGTTCACCCCTAGAACAGTTGTCTCCATCGTCGTCGACGTCCCAGCCGCAACAATTTCCATCCTCGGAACCGCGGGCAAGCCGCCCAGCAGCATTCCCTTCGACGTCCCAGACCGGTTCTCCACCTCAAACGTCCCAGCCGGCATTGAAGGTTGAGGCTCAAAAGAGAACCCCACGCAAGCGCACCGTCTCGCGTACCTCGCCCAACTCTGTCTTCCGTCTACTTCCTCGTGAAACCAGACTTGCACTCCGTCGTATGTTATGCTTCGACCCGAAAGCTCGTACAACGATGGGCAAGCTGCTTTGGGGGCGGAATGGAGGCAACGGCATCATTGCCCTTGAGGAGGGCGAGAAGTGTGATTGCGAAAGGGATTGGGGGTCCGAGGAGGACGACGACTCGGATGGTAACGAGGACGATCATGAGGACGATGGTCAGGATAGCGATGAAGAGTATGATGACGATGTTGGGAATCCTTGGGTCAGAGGCATCGATACTTGTACCGAGAAGGAAATGCCTACGCATACGCACGTCCGTATCCCAGCGGACGACAAGGCCAGCAAGAAGCGATTCTTTTGAGTTCCGGTGCAGAGGTGGGCATGGAGGACAGCCTTTTTTTCTTTCGGATTCCTCGCTATGTCCTTGCCCAAGGTATCATTGTTGATCGATCGCTGCCCTACCATCGATTGCGAGGAGGTGTTCAGCACCTCGTTGCCATGCAGTTCGATTCGTGCAGACATGCGTCCCCCCCGGAAAGTTCAATGCCAACCTCTGTCCCACTCTCGATAGCTAGTTGGCCACACGGCTTGCCCGCTGTGCTCTCGTCTGGTGCTTAACTCCGTTCCGCCCACGTCATTCGTTCCACTTTCATTCACTGCTAGAAGTCCTGCCCATTTTCATTCACTTGACGGTGTTTCTTTTTTTTCTCTTTGTAGATCTATGTGCAGCCTCCTTGCGAACCATCGACATCTTTTACCAACCCTATCTCACGTTGACACTAGTGCCCCTATCCTAACCTTTTTACAGGACGGTTGTAAATGAAGCAGGAAACAGAAGGATTATGTCGTATATTTAGTGCATCTGCTCACGCATCCACACTACGCAGGTTGGAATATACATACACTTGAGGATCGACTCGTTCTAATATAATACACCGTATATATATTGCATAGCGATCGGATCAGGATGCGATCATCTGATACCGACGCTCCACTGGACGATACTCGAGACGCTTAACCTTACCATCGCGTCGAAACTCATTCCTTGATCAGAGCCACATATACACAGACACGATGACCGATGGCCAGCCCACAAAGCAAAAGTTGTGGGGGGGTCGGTTTACTGGCAAGACGGACCCGCTGTGGGTGCTCTTCCCTTTCCCCCTCCCTGTCATTTCCTCTTTTTTTTTTTTTTTTTTTTTTTTTTCGTGTTCGTCATGAGTGGTGACGATAAGGGCTGAAGCTGACCCCCCGAAAGGATGCACG
>JBBPQW010000318.1:0-24685 GCA_038092695.1 Boletus rubropictus
CACTCTCTGCGCGCGATCTCGCTCGATTGTCTCTGGGACCGTCGTCTTCGCTCGTCGCTGGTTTGGGATACTCCCCCAGCATCTGGACTTCACCTGCATCACATCCGATTGACTTGATTCGCCCGATTCGGCCAGAATGTGGCTCTCGAACTCGGTAAGTCGATCTTCTCGTTGAATGTAGCTGATTCTTGTAGGAATCATTTTTAACTTTCCTTGACGATGCGGTGGGTTCGGGGGCTCGACAGGACACCTAGGGTGATGACCAGGTGCCTTGGATGGCACAGGTACGTTACATTTCATCCGCTTTCGCTGGTCTCACTGACTCGCTTTGCTTTCAGCTAGCGACTTCGTTTTGACTCGAAACGAGTCAAAACGTGCGCTGCTCGTTGCGTCATCCATCCAACACCTCTTACCATCCATTTCAACGCTATCCCCATCATCTTCGTGCTTCAAATCGTCTCCAGCGGCTCGCGATGACTTTATCTCGCCTATCTTGCCTCCTAGATCAAAACTTCGACTTTGCGCATTCGTTTCGACCCTGCGCTTGTTCCCATCTCTTTCTGGAAGTTCCTGGTCGCTGTGGGAGTCGCCTGGAGTGTGCGCTTCGTCATCCAGGTTGCTTAGCTCGTCCCGAGGGTTCCAAGGTATGTTCTTGTCCTTTTCTTGCTCTACGAGTTTGCGCTCGTGTTCTGACACTGTGTACAGCTTCTTCGGCTTCGTCTTGGCGGTAGTTCCCCGCTCTCATGGCTTCTGGGGGCTTGGGGGCCCGGCCCGGCCCAGGCTGCACAAAACCTCAGGCCGAGCCCTGAGCCCCACCCAGGCCCCAATGACGGCTCGGCTTAGCCGGCTCAGGGCTTTCAGGCCGGGCCGGCACAACACTACACGCGCTCGTACTGGCCCCATTCCTGCAACACAATCCGGGCAAGTTTCAACAGCTACAACAGTACATACTTCCCCCCGTTCGATGACAACCCGGTAGGTCGCTGCTCCTAAAAAAATCAGGGCTTCACTCTCGTGACGCGTCGCTAGCTCCTACTCTTCAGGGAACACAGCTCGCTCGCCCGATAGGTTCTTTAGACAGCAGCTTCGGGCCGGAAAAGCCTGGGGCTTTTCGCCCAATCCCATATCTACATCCCTGTACATTCCATAGCACAACCTTGCTTGCTCACTTATCACTCTCTCGAGATCTCAAGCTCGCAACGCATAGACATATGAACCCTAGTGATGTTAAACTGGGTATCATCGGAAATGGTTGTTTGTTGTGTGGTGATTCGACGTGACTTGTAAGAACTAACATTGAAGCACTACTGAAGCATGAATTCGTAATATCTCGCACGATGTTCTTGGCCTTTGGTACGGTGAGGAATGTGGTGCGCTATGTTCTCTTTACAGGGCTATTTTCGCGTTGAAGTCGCTATAGGACCCGAGTGTGCTCGATATCTCTTCGAAATCTATGGACCTGATTCATTACCTATGATTTCGACGAAAGGAGTAAGATCATCGAGATAAGGGCCTGACTGGACATTAAGAGGTGCGATGGCTCGAATGAGACGGTATTGCCGTGCTGTCGATTGCCAAGCAAGGATACTGGTTATCTGTATGGAGGCGTCGACTCTTGGTGGTCACTCCAGCAGGCGCCAAGCGTACTGTAAGAATCAACGTGTCCTTTTTGGCTTCTATTCATAAACACTCATCCGTAGGAAATCGGCATTTTTGTTGACCTTATTACCGAGCTAGAGGCTCGTCCATGCGAACTTGAGTTTGTTCGGGGCAGGATGTACTTCCTACCAAGGTTTGGAATGCCGCGCAAAATACGAACACGCCTCCCAGGATCATTAAGAAAACATATACGACAATTACAGACCAACAGTGTTGAGGGTGGATGAGAATCATCTTACCGGCTTTTGTCCCATGTTCTACGTCTTGTCGGGAACAGCTTAGGCAGTCGGTGCGCTTCAACTGACATGTTTTATTTTATTTACATTTTTCTCCTGATTTCTTGTGGCAGATCTCGCCGATGGAGGGGTAAAAGTAGGTGCCCTTTCCGGGGCTGTATGGTCTGTCATGAATTAACGTATCGCTGATCACAGTTCGCTCGCTGGACTGGGCAGTCGTCTTATCAATATTACACACTCTATTGCTGCAAACACGACGTGGTTCTCGAGGCCCTTGGAAAGGCAACGAGATCGCCGACCCTTCGCAGAACAATACGCTTCCAGTTCTCTTGTGTAACGCCTACAACGGGAACTCAGAAGGTGACCCTTGTAGGCTTTTGTCGGGGACGATCTGATTGGCGCTCCAGACGGATGCGCTTCCGAGGTCCGCCGTTGCCACCTCCCCGCCGTATGGTGTGTTTTATGTACTTGCCTGTGCTGCAGTATGATTATACTGAAGTCGTGTCATAGATAAGGGAGCACGTTATAGCGGAGATGAAACTGTTGATGCATGACTGCGGTGATGCAGACACGAGATATCGGTGAAACCTCACACAGCATATCCGATGTGGTCATCGGGATGCTGTCGACGCTTATGATCCACCAACGAAGGTCGGTGTTCGCTTGTCTTGAGCTGGATTACTCATTTGCATGGGAACTACAACTATCCGAGCAAAAGGGTTCTTAGGACAGATTCGCCGCTTCCCCAGGCTTATTCTCAATGCAGATCAAGGTGACCTGCTAGAATGAGAGTGCTACTGATCCAGTTGTTGGTTCAATGGCTGTTTGTATTGTTGAGTGCAACAAAGAGGATTCGGCCTTCAGCTGTAACTTGTCACTGAAAGGTCAACGTTGACCTTCGGAGATCACACAGGCCGGTTGTCTGTTGTGCTCATGATCGTGAGGTTGTATCACACTTTTTCGACATCTTGAAACTAGTTAGCCCATTGGATCAGTGTTTGACATGATTGGACCGCAGAGTGCCCGCGCGTGAGTGCTTGAGCATCCGACGTGCCTCCTTGTGGAGTGCTAGCAGTATGTGTGATGCTTCCATTCGCTCAGATAATCAATAGATGGCCATCGATCTTTGAGGCCACACAAAGCACTACTTCCTGTGTCTTCGTATCCGCAAAGCAGGAAGAAACTGGACGAGGGGCTGGCTCGATGGTACGTTTGCACGCGTAAACTCATCGCGAGTTGGGATCCTACACTGAGTTACGTAACCCCAGACTCTGCTTTTGGGGAAGGTCAAACCCCCATCCTACCCCCAATTCATCGCCTTTCCCATTTACCATCATCATCCTCTTCTCCCATCCCTGGAATTCCTTTCTACTGGTAGCCCTCCATAGACAAGACGAATTCCGCATCTTTCGTGAAGCATGTCGCCCTATGATCACTCAAAAGTCGCGCATTTCATTGGTATGTACGCCGGTAACGGCAGAGGGACGCGTCGTAGCTCTAATATACTTCGTGGATAGGCGGAAATTCGCTAGAAAAAGCACCAGCTGGCCGTGTAAAAGACTTCGTTGAGGCCCACGGAGGTCATACAGTCATCACAAAAGTAGGTATCGCGCATACACTCACTTCTTGATAGATCGATGAGTCGTCGAAGGAGTACTCTTTCTTCGACTCTCTCTATACACAGGAGCTGATTGTTTCTCCATCCACTCGCAGGTCCTTATTGCAAATAATGGTATTGTCTATCTCGTCGGTCATGACACGCATATACTCAAGTCTCTTCAAAGGTATTGCTGCAGTCAAGGAAATCCGCTCCATCCGTCAATGGAGCTATGAAACTTTTGGAACAGAGAAGGCTATCGAGTTCACTGTCATGGCCACACCCGAGGATCTTAAAGTCAATGCCGAGTACATTCGTATGGCAGATCAATACATCGAGGTTCCAGGTGGTTCGAATAACAACAACTATGCCAACGTGGATCTTATTGTTGACGTGGCGGAACGTGCTGGAGTCCACGCTGTCTGGGCAGGCTGGGGTCATGCATCTGAAAACCCCAGGCTACCCGAGAGTCTTGGTACCTCCAAGAATCGGGTCGTTTTTATTGGTCCCCCTGGAAGTGCCATGAGAAGCTTAGGTGACAAGATCTCGAGTACTATCGTCGCGCAGAGCGCCGAGGTACCTACCATGGCATGGTCTGGCTCAGGCATCTCGGACACAGTGTTATCAGAACAGGGCTTCGTGACCGTCCCTAATGATGTGTATGCAGTTGCCTGTGTGGCGAATGTAGGGGAAGGATTAACCAAAGCTGAGCAAATTGGTTGGCCAGTCATGATCAAGGCCAGTGAGGGTGGAGGTGGAAAGGGTATCCGGAGGGTTGAGCATCCCGATGCATTCAAAAACGCATACCATGCGGTCGCTGGAGAGATTCCAGGCAAGGTCGTACACCAGCTTCACCTTGCATATATTCATTCCCTTGCAGGATCACCTATTTTTATTATGAAACTCGCTGGTCAGGCACGCCACTTGGAGGTCCAACTTCTCGCTGATCAGTATGGGAATGCGATCTCTTTGTTCGGGCGTGATTGTTCCGTTCAGCGTCGTCATCAGAAGATCATTGAAGAGGCTCCTGTGACGATTGCTAAAGGAGATACCTTTGAGCAGATGGAGCGCGCTGCTGTGCGTCTCGCCAAACTTGTGGGGTATGTTAGTGCTGGGACCGTTGAATGTATGGTCTTGTTCTTGTCATATCTCGGAGATCGGCTGACCAGGGATCCCACAAGATCTCTACAGCCATTCCGAGGACGTGTTCTACTTCCTTGAACTCAACCCCCGGCTCCAAGTTGAGCACCCAACTACCGAGATGGTCACGGGCGTCAATCTCCCTGCTGCACAGTTACAGATTGCCATGGGTATTCCTCTGCATTGCATTCGGCATATTCGCACGTTGTACGGTGTTGCTCCTAACGCCTCATCCGAGATTGATTTCGACATGGTAAAACCAGGGTCTAACCAGCTCCAGCGTAAACCTCGTCCTAAGGGACACGTTGTTGCCGTTCGTATTACCGCAGAGAATCCGGATGCTGGTTTTAAGCCATCGTCCGGCTCACTTCAAGAGCTCAATTTCCGCTCCAGCACGAACGTCTGGGGCTACTTTTCCGTCAGTTCCGCTGGTGGTCTCCATGAGTTCGCTGATTCTCAGTTCGGTCACATCTTCGCGTACGGTGAAGACCGTAACGAGAGCAGGAAGAACATGATCGTCGCATTGAAGGAGTTGAGCATCCGTGGTGATTTCAGAACGACCGTGGAATATCTCATCAAACTTCTCGAACTCGAAGCATTCATTGACAACACCTTCACTACCGGGTGGTTGGATTCCCTCATCAGTAACAAGCTCACGGCAGAGCGCCCAGATGCCACCCTCGCTGTTGTCTGCGGTGCCGTCACCAAGGCTCACCTCGCGACAGAGGCGTGCCTTTGCGAGTACAGGCGTATTCTGGACAAGGGCCAGGTTCCCGCTCGTGACCTGTTGAAGACCGTGTTCAGCGTTGACTTCATCTATGAAAACATCAAGTACAACTTTACGTGTACCCGTTCATCCAAGCACACATGGACACTCTTTTTGAATGGTGGACGGACAATGGTCGGGGCGCGCCCTCTCGCTGACGGTGGCCTCCTCATTCTCCTTGATGGTCGCAGTCACTCGGTATACTGGCGGGAAGAGGTTGGAGCTCTGCGACTTATGGTTGACTCCAAGACGTGTTTGATTGAGCAAGAAAATGACCCAACACAACTAAGGAGCCCCAGTCCAGGCAAACTCATCCGGTTATTGGTTGACAGCGGCGACCACATCAATGCTGGCGAGCAGTATGCAGAGATTGAGGTGAGCCTGATTCTTCCAAGCAAGTGATGCGTTGTTTACCTCGCCCAGGTCATGAAAATGTACATGCCACTTGTAGCTGCTGAAGATGGTATCGTCCAATTTGTTAAGCAGCCTGGTGTGAGCCTTGAGCCAGGCGACATCCTTGGTATATTGACGCTTGATGATCCCGCTCGAGTCAATCACGCGAAGCCATTCGACGGTCTCCTCCCTTCAATGGGTCCCCCTGGTGTTGTCGGAAACCGGAAATACCAGCGCTTCGTGCGTTGCATGGGAACACTCAGTGATATCCTCGAAGGTTACGATAACCAGGCCATCATGGCCTCGACGTTCAAGGATCTCATCGAAGTCCTTCATGACCCTGAACTACCCTACTCAGAAGTTAGCTCTATTTTGTCCACCCTGTCTGGCCGTATACCATCGAAACTCGAAGAAGGCATTCGGTCAGCTATTGACGGTGCCAAGTCCAGGGGTGACGCACACGAGTTTCCCGCCGTCCGTATCAAGAAAGTCCTTGAGCACTATGTTCAAGACTCCATTCTTCCTCAGGATCGACCGACGTTCCGGACACTGCTTGCCCCGTTATTCGACGTGCTCGAGAAATTTATGGGCGGCCTGAAGGGCCACGAAGTGCATATTTTCGCTAGCCTTCTTTCCGCTTATGAGTCAACGGAGAGGCTATTTGGAGGAAGCATCGAGGCTCGAGTTTTAAGCCTGAGAGAACAGAACAAGGATGACCTCGACAAGGTGGTTGCTCTCGTGCTCAGCCACACTAAAGCTCAGAGCAAGTCGAAACTTGTGCTCTCCATACTAGACTATATCAAGTCAAGTGGTCTTCCCGTCTCCGGCGCGGAGAGTCGGCTTTTCAAGGTCCTCAGCGATCTCGCTGAGCTCGAGTCAAAGTTTGTCTACTTCTCGTCTCATCCCTTGTATAATTAAGAAAATATTTCAGGTCGTCAACTGCCGTCTCTTTAAAAGCTCGTGAAGTGCTTATCCTCGGGCAGATGCCTTCTTATGAAGAGCGTCTGGTCCAGATGGAAGCAATTCTCAAAGCGTCCGTGACGTCTAGCATATATGGCGAACAAGGTACAACGAATAGGTACGAGCTTCTTTGCCAGGGTGCTCCGCCCTAATATAATTCCCTTTAGAACCCCTTCTGCCGAGATTCTGCGCGAGCTCAGCGATTCGCGCTACACCGTTTATGATGTCCTTCCAGCGTTTTTCTCCCATGCGGACCCTGTTGTCACTCTCGGTCAGTTCTTTTTTACTCGTCGGTATCCTGATCTGACGTGCATTTTGCAGCTGCATTCGAAGTTTATGTCCGCCGCGCCTACCGCGCCTACTCGTTACTGTCGATTGATTATGAGGAAGGTGATGGCCCAGATGACGGCGAGCTCCCGAGTGCCCTCATTTGGCGATTCGACCTTGGGCGTTCACATTCGCCCCCCGCCACTCCTCGCCTCACTGCTCCGTAAGACAGCTCCCTTTCTTGGCCAAAAGGTATCTAACCCTAATTGAAGTGACCCGAGACGTCAAGGATCCGTTAGCGACCTATCCTATTTAATCAGCCGCAATCAATCACAGCCCATTCGTACAGGTGTCATCGCCTCATTCTCTGACTTGGCTGCCCTTGAGAAGGGATTTGAGAAAATTGCTGCTCTCCTCCCCGTATTTGATCCCGACGAATTCTGCCAACGGTATGGCAGTTCGGAGCCGCCGAATGTCTTGAACTTGGCTCTTCGCATCGTCGACAAAGCAGACGATGTATCCGAAGAGACGTGGGCAGAACAGGCCCTCAAATTCGTCAGCGAGCATAACGCAACACTCGCGAAACGTGGAGTTCGCCGTGTATCAATCCTCATCTGCAAACGTGGACAGTACCCGATATACTTTACTTTAAGGGGTACTGACGGTAACTGGACCGAAGAACAGGCTATTCGTAACACTGAGCCTGCATTAGCCTTCCAGCTCGAGCTCAGTCGTCTCTCTAACTATAAGCTCAGGCCAGTCTTCGTAGAGTCTAAGCAAATCCACATGTATCATGCCGTTGCCAGAGAAAACCAGCTCGACAATCGATTCTTTATTCGTGCCTTGGTTCGTCCTGGTCGTTTACGCGGCTCTATGAACACGAAACAGTACCTCATCTCCGAGACGGACCGACTCGTAACTAGCATCTTGGATGCGCTAGAGGTGGTCAGCGCCCAGTACCGCAATGCTGATGTCAATCATATCTTCATGAACTTCGTCTACAATCTCCAGGTTTCTTATGAAGACGTACTCGAGGCTATCTCGGGCTTCATCGAGCGCCACGGCAAGCGACTCTGGCGTTTGCACGTCACTGGCTCAGAGATTCGTATTGCCCTCGAAGATCAAGAAGGCAATGTTACCCCCATCCGGTGCATCATCGAAAATATATCCGGATTCGTCGTCAATTTCCATGGGTACCAAGAAATTACCACTGACAAGGGTACAGCGATTCTAAAGTCTATTGGAGAGAAGGGACCTCTTCATCTGCAACCAGTCAACCAGCCATACCCGACCAAAGAGTCCTTGCAGCCCAAACGCTACCAGGCTCACCTTATTGGTACCACTTACGTCTATGACTTCCCCGAGCTGTTCTCGAAAGCTCTCTACAATACCTGGATCAAGGCCCGAACTTTCGATTCGTCGCTAATTCTCCCGAAGAAATTACTCGAAGCAAAGGAGCTCGTGCTTGACGAGGACGATCAGCTCGCAGAGGTAGATCGTGCCCCAGGTAACAACACATTCGGAATGGTTGCCTGGGTGTTCACACTTAAAACGCCTGAATTCCCTGACGGTCGCAAGGTTGTTGTCGTCGCAAACGACATTACGTACAAGATTGGATCTTTTGGTCCCATCGAGGATCAATTCTTCTACCTCGTCACGAAATATTCTCGTGCTCGAGGTCTACCCCGCATTTACCTCTCGGCTAACTCTGGTGCTCGTCTCGGTCTGGCAGAGGAGGCTATGAACCTTTTCTCATGCGCTTGGAATGATGAAGCTCACCCAGAGAAAGGCTTCGAATACCTCTACTTGACTCGGGAGAACTATCTCAAAATGCAAGAAAAGGCTGCCCCCGCCATCCGTACGACGGAGATTGAAGCGGATGGGGAGGTTCGCTACAAGATTACAGACATTATTGGGCTTCAGGACGGCCTCGGTGTTGAGTCGCTGAAGGGATCGGGCCTTATTGCAGGCGAAACATCACGTGCCTACGACGATATTTTCACCATTACTTTGGTGACCGCTCGTTCTGTCGGCATTGGTGCATACCTTGTCCGCTTGGGTGAACGTGCTGTCCAAGTCGAGGGACAACCTATCATCCTGACTGGAGCGCCCGCACTCAACAAGGTGCTTGGGCGCGAAGTCTATACCTCCAACTTGCAACTGGGTGGTACTCAAATCATGTACAAGAATGGTGTCTCACACCTAACCGCGGCCAGCGATTTGGAAGGAGTTACCCACATCCTGCAGTGGTTATCATACATCCCTAAAATCAAAGGAGACGCACTGCCCATCCGCGAAACATCGGATACTTGGGATCGCGAGATTGCATATGTTCCACCCAAGAGTCCCTATGATCCGCGCTGGTTCATCGAGGGTAAGGTCGATGAACAAACATCGAAGTGGCTGCCAGGCTTCTTCGACAAAGGGTCTTTCCAAGAAACGCTCTCTGGGTGGGCTCAGACTGTCGTCGTTGGCCGTGCGCGGTTGGGCGGTATTCCTATGGGTGTCATTGCTGTCGAGACTCGTACCATTGAACGTGTTATTCCTGCGGACCCCGCTAATCCCGCATCATTCGAACAGAAGGTCATGGAAGCAGGGCAAGTTTGGTACCCTAATTCGGCCTACAAGACGGCGCAGGCTATCTTCGATTTCAACCGTGAAGGCCTCCCGCTCATCATCTTTGCCAATTGGCGTGGTTTCTCCGGCGGTCAGCAAGACATGTACGACGAAGTTTTGAAACAAGGTTCGAAGATCGTAGATGGCTTGTCCAGTTACAAGCAACCCGTCTTCGTCTATATTGTACCAAACGGCGAACTTCGTGGTGGTGCTTGGGTCGTGCTTGATCCTTCGATCAACTCCTCCAAGATGGAGATGTACGCTGACGTTGACGCACGTGCTGGTGTGTTGGAACCTGAGGGTATCATTGAAATCAAGATGCGTCGAGACAAGATCCTCGTGATTATGGAGCGCCTTGACTCTACATACGCATCCCTGAAGGCTGCTAGTAAAGATCACAGTAAATCTGAGGAAGAAAAGGCTGCAGCCTCGAAAGCGTTGGCCGACAGGGAAACCTTCTTACAGCCTACCTACAAGCAAATCGTGTTACTGTACGCTGATCTTCACGAGTAAGTAATTGTCACTTAATTTGTAGAGTTCATACTTACACGCATACTCAGTCGGACCGGTCGTATGGAAGCCAAGGGTTGCGCCAAACCTGCTGTATGGAAGGAGGCTCGCCGCTTCTTTTACTGGGCGCTTCGCGCCCACCTTGCCCGCTCTGAAGCACTTGCTCAGTTGGCCAACAGTAACCCAGAAGCAACTCCGGGACTTCTGGAGAAAATATTGGATTCGCTTGTTTTCTCTGTCGACCGTTCGGACAATCGGGCTCTCGCAAACGCACTGGAGGAGCTGGACCTGACGTCTACGCTCGCCAGATTGAGGACGGACTATTTCTTGCAGCGCTTCCTCGAAGTTGCTCAGCAAGACCGGAAGACGTCCATTGATGGCCTTGTTCGACTAGTAGACTCGTTATCGCACGATGAGCGACAGGTATTGCAGTCTGCATTACAGAACACACGCTCTCCTGGTTCGTTTGGTTTCTTCGGCATCCCTGATTTCTTCGCTCAGTGAATGACAGGACCCCCCTCATATTCCAATTGAGCTTGTGATCATATTCCTCTCTCACAAATACCACGAATGCCACATGTGTGCCATGCCTATATTCTGTTTGTCACCTCACACTCGTATTCTTTGTTCTTTTTGTTGTTCTTTCTATTTTCGGCCTCCAGGCATTCAAATCTGTAAAGATACCGCGTACTCTACAATTGCCATACCATGCACTCAGTGTATCGAGTTTCAATTGGATTGAGTCTGGGAAACGCTGGCTAGCTGCGGTCACGACAAATACCATTCCGCACCTGTAAAGATCAGTTGCCATTCCAGTCTGAGAGCTCGACTGGACTGGCTCTGCTGAGGTCTGAAGAATTGCTCATGTTTAGCCCACAGCTACCACCATTTCACCACCCAAAGCGTAGCATATATAAAGCGGACCAACGCGCGATACACATCACTATGACTTGTACACCGGCCACGTGCGCTGGTCGGAGTGAAGTTCCTTGTGGCGCACCTGATCCAAAGATAAGCAAGCGCCGAAGGTAAGTTTCGTTGGCATTTCAGACCTTTCCGATTCCTTACTAAGTAACGTCTACAGATGCTTCGGATCGGGTGTTTGGGTGTTTGGACTCCAGAGTACAAGAGTTGAACGCGACCACAGGACTCTCGGGTACCGTCTTATCGTAAAGTCCTTCCCGCACGAAGTACAGCACAGATGGTCTCTCCAACCTACATATGACCACATAGCCGATTTCATCTGGTTCGGAGACAGAACGTGATGAACGTATGGGATTCGGTGAGAAGGGTCAGTTACAGGTGCAGCTATATGTACGTTCTGTACCAAAAGGAATGGTGACAGGAATGGAGCATGACGTAGTGAACGATGCGGAATGACGTAGGAAGGGGCATGAGTGACGCTTACACCCTCCCAACCTTATGGAACTTTTGTCCGGGCCTCCCACTCGTCGAGCGCCGAGCAGTCTTCAAGCATTTTGTGTAGGAGCCATTCGTCATCCTCCGGTCCGTAGCCCACCCATCTTACAAGGTACCTCCGTCCACGGCCGACCTGGCATTCGTCAATGATCCGATCCATGAAGGCCTCTTCTTCGCCGTTTTCGGTTACAACCGGGGCCGGTCGGGGGTATCTGTTGCAGTGTAGAGTCGAAGTTGGCTCGTATGGAAGGTCGGGAATATATTAGGCGAGTTTGGTAGGTCGAGGGTGTACGTTGAGGCTTCGGGGTGAGCGTCAATCACGGTGTATGGTCCGTCGTACCGCGGCATGAATTTGGCTACACGGTTGGAGTGTCTTTGAATATAGTCGCGCCGACGATTCCGGGTGGAAAGCATAACACGGTCACCGATCTGTAAGGGGAAGTCGTTAGAGCGGTGTGCATTGGCAAAAGCAGCCTGGGAGGTCTTAGCGCGCAGGAGGTTATCCTGTGCTTCCCACACATCGTGTTGTAACTTGGAAATTAATTTTGAGGCGTCTAGTGAATCGACGTTATCGTCCGCGGCGGGAGGCGCGATGGGTGGCAATACACGCGGTGCCCGTCCGATGTGCAGATGAAAATTCGAGAAACCGGTGTTGGCATTTACAGAGTTCATAATGTTAAAGCGAATTTGAGGGAGAGCCTTAACCCATCCTTTTTGATTCCAGTCGACGAAGTACCGAATGCATTGCGTGATCGTCTTGTTACTACGTTCGCTTGCGCCATCCGTTTGGGGGTGGTATGCGGACGACATTTCGAGGTTGACGCCGGTTAGCTTGTGCAAGGAGCGCCAGAATTTTGAAACGAAGAGTTTATCACGGTCGGACACGATTTCGAGGGGCAGACCATTCTCGCAGTACCAGTGGTTAAAGAAAAGGACCGCAAGTTCGCGCGCCGAGATGGTGTCCTTACATGCCACGATGCGCAGGTCTGCGTTCATTCGGTCGGTGAACGTGACGATGGTGTTGTATCCCTCGTCGGACGGGAGCGGTCCAATGAAATCAACCGCAACGGTTGTCGGGCACCGGCAGGGGGTGCAAGGGACCGGGAGGCGGCTTGGTAGGCGATTTGTTACGCGCGCAGTCCATGCATGAAGGAATGTACTCGTGAAGTAAATCGTGGCGCATATTGGGCCAGTAGTAGGCTGACCACAGTATTGCGTATATCTTATCCCCACCGAAGTGACCCAAGACGCAGGTGGTGGTGGTGACCCAGTGGTGTTAATGAACTTGGCTGGCAGCTGTGGTTGGTCATGTCCAAGCAGGTGGTGGTGATCAGTGGTCTACAGGTATAGGATGAAAGTTGAAAGAAAGGAGTGAACTTATCTTTTGTCTTTGTCCAAGGTAGACAGCGGTAACGGTTGTGGTGTACAAATGGGGGGCAAGCCAGGCTGGTGGCAGTGGTTGGTCATGTCCAAGCAGATGGTGGTTAGCAATGTGCAGATATGTGGTTGGATGAAAAAAAAAGAAAAAGAAAGAAAGCAATGAACTTCTCTTTTTTTTGTCCAAGTGGTGGCAGGTAAGCATACAGTGGTGAGTGAGCAATGGGTTGAACTGGTCAGTGTGAGCATAGGAGATAAATAAACAATGGCTTCACATGACAGACTTGTTTGCAGAATTTTCTCCAAGTCTCTCAGCACCATTGTGCAACCACATCACTGGTTTATACTCAACATGGTATAACACAATACACATAGAATGGGATGAAAATATAAAAACTTAGCTTGTTGTGTAAAGGTTTGATAATCATAATTACTGAAGTTGTGGGTATATAGTCACTTTATATGACATTATGTAAACTTTTCAAATTCAGTGATGTGTACCAGGAGGAACCAGAATGTTTAAGGTACAGTCCATTGTGTGGCGACATTTTGCCTTCATCTCTCGGGTCCCATGGACCTCCCCGAGCGTAGCATAGCATACGAAACGCAAAAAAAGGGATTGAATCATTACAGTGAAAAATGTCGTCAACTACAACAGTCACGCATCACACAAACATCTGCAACGGGTGACGATCATATACATTTTGGCCATCGCTCAGTTCGCCCAGATCCGGATAGAACGGTACCATCGCATCTGCAGCACCGAGATACAGCGAGTTGTAGACACGCCAATATACCTAGAGAGAGGTGGAAGCGGTGAGCGATGGCGTTGAGAGCAGATAGTCGAGCAAGGCGTACTTCGCGGACTTTACGTGCGGGATGGAACAAGCCTTGCAGTGTATAGCTAAGAAGAACACCTGGGCCCAACGTCACGCGCATGGCCTCGATGGCTTCCATGACTGCACCAATGACGTGTGGAGAAGTTTCGAAACAGTTGGGCCATACGAGGTTCATCAGGTGGAGCATCGAGTCTTCGCAGCTCAGACCTGCTACACCAAGAGCCAGATGCTTTACAATGACACTTGCTGTTTGACGGTGGACGAGGTCACGGTCTGTGAGCGCATCTTCAAGCATGGTGACCACCGAGTCGACGTAGTAAGCGGATTGTGGGCCAACGTATTCGAATACGAAGGTCAGTGCTTTGAGACACCCGGTCCGTACATTGAGCTCCGCAGTACGGTACTCGTTGAGGATTGCAGGGATACACGTGAAGGCTAGAAAGTAATCTCAGCTAAAAGAGACCAATAAGGTGATTCACTTACGTCCACAAGTCTCGGCTACGATGGCGATCGCGACAGTACTACAGACACGACTTTGACGTTCCTGCACGCGCAGGTTGGTGAGGAGAACCGAAAGAACATCTTGAGGACCCAAACTCTTTGCAATGTAACCGAACGAGTTGACAGCGGCTCGTCGGATACCCTTCTTGTGTGCCTTCAAGAGGTCAAGGAGCTCGAAGCAGATACGCATCCACTCTCTTGCTGGGACAAATTCAGCCCCACGATCAGCTGAACATTACACATCATACACATCAATACAGTAAGATGCCAACAGGAAGACACACGAGACTCACCGATACGACCAATCAAGTTGATCGATGCTTCTTGCACCTTTTCATGTCGATTACGGAGGATTGGCGTCATTCGAGGTACTGTACGGGAAGGAATCAGTCGTGAAATGTTGAATGATGTAGCTAAACACGTACAGAGATCTTTGACCGGGGGGTTCATCTGGGTCATACCAACGACATTAGCGATCGCACCCTCAGCAGCAATGATACTACCAAGAGTGTCGGGGTATTCTTCACCCAGCTGCTCAAACAAGACGAGACCGAGCTTGCTCAACAGCTGGTCTTCACCGCATTGCTTGATGACCACTGCAAGTCGTGTGGTCAAGTCGGCTGCCTGCTGACGGACTTTAGCGCTCTTGTTGTTAAGACGCCAGAGGATCGTGGAGACGATTTGAGTGAGATACGGCTTGACGCGGATGCCGAGAGCATTGACGACGGTACCGAAGCCGTCCAACATGACTTGGTCTTCCGTAGTCTGCTCCTGGAAAGAATAGATGATACCATCTACGAGGCGAACCTCGAGACGTTCGTCGATGTCCGAGGCGCCGAGAGTGGCGACGACCTTTGTGATGGTTTCCATAACCATCTTCCGGTATGGCTCCGCTTCGTCCTTCAGCTCGTTCACTATCCTTCCAACGATCTCTGAAACGCCTGCTTTTTGCGCGAGTTCCACAGTGGTCTCCACGACTTGGCGATAGTTGCGTCTATCCAGTGCCATACGACGAACCCAGAAGGACTTGAAAAAGTCAGGGAGAATATCTTGTTTAATGTACTGCGCCGTGACACCCTCCGTAGCAGCGCATTGCTTCACCACTTTGAGCACGATCTTCTTCATCTCTTCGTCGGACGTCTGGAATTCGCGAATGAGGATGACAGTAACTTCCTTGGTGTAGTAAGAGGCATATTCGGGGTCCATAAGAGGAATGATAAACCCGATCGCCTTCAAGAAGGCGGCGAGACCTTTGCCACGGTGAAGACGGATACCGAGCCAAAGAGGTTTGAGGACTTCGTCGAATGACTCAATGCCGTAAGGTGCTGCAGCTTCGGCCAAGGCAGCAAGACCAAGGGCCGTCATGGTCCGCACTTTCTGTTGCTCGTCCGTGAGTCCATGGGCAATACAGTTCACGAGGTTTCGCAAGTGAGGGAGTACAGCGCAGCCCATCATGATGGCGATCTGTTGAACGATTCGGATACCAGTGTGACGCGCCTGCCACGACTTTTTGCTGCGGCAGACGGCCTTGAGAAAGGGAAGTAGTGAAGGGATACCAAGGGCAGATGCGACAACGGAGAATGCGCGGGCAGTCGTATTGCGAACATATTCATCAGCGTGATCAATATCGGGACGCATAGTGGAGATCATGTGGGCAAGGCCTGCAGCTTTCGAGAGGTTGGATATGATTTCACGCCCCTCAATACGAGCATAGTAGTCCTCGTCGATAAGTAAAGGTTCAATGACGACTAGGATCTTGTGCACGTAAGGACGGACAAGGTCGTCGAGTTTGTACAAGACACGGTCAATAACCTTGACCAGCAAATGTCGTTCTTGATCTTCCAATGTGCGTTCCATGAGTAGCGGAAGAATTTTATCGAATAGTGGGCCGGCGCCAAACTCGCGAGCTTTGTCTGTGATCTGACGAAGGGCGGTTTTTCGGACAGGTGGGGTGCCGTTCTTAATCTTCAGGAGAAGCCGCATGATCTTGCGTTCTTTCATTTCATCTACCGAAAGCTCAGTCTCGTCCTCCTCTTTCAAAATCTTTGCGAAGTACTGAGCGTCCTCTGGCTTGAAGAAGGCGAGATTTCCGACTCCTGGAATCTCAGTAGGCAGTTCAGGTGCGAGACCCGCAGCCGCAGCAATGGCAGCAGCGTCAGATGACTCTTGTATGTGGAAACCCCCGACTTCAGTAATAGGCGTCGCCATCAACTTGCGGGGGGTAACCATCGGCGCATAGCCTGGCGGAGGAGTAACAATGACGTACCCTGTGGCCGGCAGAATAGCGTCCAGTTCTTCATCCATAAGGTAGCGATTGTGCTTGTCCTCGTGCATGATGCCTGGTGCATTCATGATGATCTGGGTCATAGGCGCATCGGGGATGACAGCAGCTTGGTCCCAACGTGAGCGTTTGGGAGTTTCAGCCACAAGAGTAGTATTCTCCGTGGGGGTGGCATCCCAACGAGACCGCCGTTTCTTTGGCGCAGACGACTCTTCTTTCACCTCCATCCTATAAGGATCTATGTTCTCATCCGTGGGCTCCGGCATATCCCATCTCCGTTTGCGCTTTGCCGCAACTGCTTCCCGGTCCCGTTCCCTTGCCTCGGCGAGCTCTTTGGCAGCAGCAAGCTCCATGGCGACGTCCTGAAGCTCAGAGGCAGGAGGCGTCTTGTCCAATTCCATCTTCATCTTTCCTTCTTCCCTCTCCCGCCTCTCCTTCTCCTCGATCGCCCTCCGCACACGTGCCTCCTCCTGCTCTAAACGAGCCAGCCTCATCGCATCCTTGTAACCCCCCTCGACTTCCGTGCCTTCCTCGGCATGTTTGAACGCATCCGCGCTTTCTTGTGCGACTCGGTTGAAGCGACGATTGTGATAATCCGTTTGCCTCGACGCAATTTGACGTTTTGAAGCTGTTTCGGCAAAGGGGTCGACGTTCTCCTCCTCTGCAAGGTCTGCAAATTCCTGCAGAATCTCCTTTGGCGCGGTGAAGGTGTCAATGAGTCTTGTTGAGTCAGACATGACAGACGATGATGGTGCTAATTGCGGAAAGAGTTGTTGGAAGAACCAAAGGTGAGCTGAGTCTGAATAATTCTATGACCGAATATGTACAAATAACCCCTGTCGACTCATACAGACCACCAACACTATTCATTCCATACTTTGCTTGGCAACAAGGAACCCACCCACAGCGTCAAACCGACCATGGCCACCATCACCCAGTACGCCAAATAACCTCCCATGATATTATTCTCGATACTGAATGAAAAGGCGGAGTTAGCAGTTGCAGGACCAATAGCACGCATGATAGAGACGGTCATCTGCGCAATGCCATACGTTGCACCAAGCGACGCCTTGTTCGGTGCAGCAGCACTTATATACATGAACGTGATTCCTGATCGAGCGTGAATATTCTGACTGACCATCTCACCATATGACAACGGGTTCGCTCACCGAAAGCAAAGCACGTGAATACATACAGGGCCATTTGGAGTCCTACCAGGACCCAAACATAATAGCTCAGACCGTATTCCCGTGCCCCGCCATTAATCACGGGGAAAAGTGCTATCATAGGCAAGCACAAAGAAGCCGCCCCTAAGAACATGGTTTTGGCGCCGAGCCAGTCGTGCATAGGAGCGAAGAAAATCCATTGAATGATACCACCCGACACTCCAAGAAGCGCAAAAATGTTGCCAATTGCAGGTGGATCGAGATTGAGACCACCCATTTCAATGGGCATTGCGTAGAAGACTGGGAGTACTGCACGAAAGGCGATATCGAGAAGGGAGAACGTGGCATAACACCCAGCTGCTATTAGAACAGGGCGAACGAGAAGGGCGCGAAAGGGTATCTGCTTATTAATTGCTTTTGATGCAGGACTGTCACGCAAAACTTCGAGGATTTGTGGATCGAGCTCTCGTGGGTCGTCCTTGGTCGTTCCACCGAAAAGGTATTGTCTCAGTGTCATTTGGGGTTTCATGGTCTGGATGAAACAGTAAGCATCATTCCTCTTGATTCAAACTAGCCTACGGACCTCTTTCATAAACGCAAAGGCTATGAGCCAAGAAAGTGCCGAGACAGTCGCTGAGACCGAACAGGGGAGAAAGTACGGGTACTCTTTGAGAAACGCAGAATCACCAAAGATGCCTGGGAATCTTTCCACAGGCCGAGCCAGAGACCCGCCGATCAGTGGCCTTGATATTTATTAGCACCAAAGTATGGAAACGCAGTAGATAGTGAAAACAAACCCCACTGTCGTACCAAAGGACCAAGTGATTGGCAAGATACCATATACCTGAGCGATATTCGTAGAATCCGTGATCTCGATCGTCATGCTCTTCATTACGCCAATGTTCCCATTCAGAGCGCCATTAAGACACCGACTTGCAATGTTCCATCAGCATTTCCTGAAAGCAAGGTATGGCAAAAAAATTCCTACCTGACAACGAGACTCCAGAACGTTTTGGACAACCCGAAGCACCACATTGACGCTGATAGTCCGAGGAGCCCCGTCAAAAGCACGGGTCTGCGACCGATTTGATCCGACAAACGACTCCAATGAAATACTGTGCATGCCTCGGTCAAAAAGAATAACGAATGCTATCATCCGCCGTCAGAGAGCCCAAAGGGAGGAGACTGATAAGGTGCATGAGCTACGAACCAAAAGTCCAACATAGTACCCAACACGAGAGTCTTTGCCATCGGTAATACCAATGTCCCTTATCAACTATACGAGAAGCAGCCACGCAGCTTCTAACCATAAGTGAGGAATGTACAGTGTTGGACTCGTACCTGGGGAAGGAAAGGCGTTATGACCTGGGAAGTTATTGGTTCTGAGATTTGAAGCAGCAATAATATGGACAATTGACGCCAAGGGAGGGGCGTCCTTTCCTTTTTTGAGTTAGTTTGCTGAATATTTTGAGACTGGTCTCTTAAAAGTGGCGTCTCCTCGTCCGCTATCTGAGACATGGTAGTTTGGCGTCCAGATGAGTTGTGTAAGGGTGCTGTTGACATGTGAGATACTTCTGAAAATACCCATAGCAAAACATCCACACGGGTTACGAACTGTTTTGAGACGTTACAGCAGATAAGTTTTGGTCGAAGTATGAGCCCAGGAAGCGAGGCGTGTATCAACAAGAGCAACAAAATCGAGTGGGATTTGAGTGGGATCCAAATGCTCGCAAATTTTACATGCGATCTCCATCGGGGCAATGGCTGAGGATGTTTCGAGACGTCGGCCCGTGCGGACCGTTGGTTTACGTTTTCAAACTCCGAACATTTCCTGGTCGATGACAAGACCGTGCTTGCGAACGGACTGCCATGTACACTTACGCCATACTGCACAAGTACAACGCCATACTGCACAAGTACAAGATGATCTTCTTTACAGAGGCTGAAGCTTGGTTAGATCTCGCCATTCAATGAAAAGACAAGACATTGTGTTGCTGAGAGGGGTTATATAATAACTGATAATTCTAGATAAACCATGACTTCAGTGTCGAATTCAGAAAGTTACTACAGTATTTAATTATTGATCGGTACTTGAAAACAAAGGGCGACTTCGAATTCGGGTTAGGCTACCTACATATGACTTGACAGCTTCGAGTCGCTGGTCATTCATCATTTCTAGGATCATGGAGCCCCTTGTCAATCTTCCTACCGACAGTGCCCCAGTCACCGATGCTGATGAGGAGGTACATACCCCTCAAGCTTCCCCCCTCGTCACAACCTTGGACACTGATATTCCCCAAGATTTTCCTTCTCTACTCGGCGCTCAACCAGGCGAAAACGGATCTCGTTGGCCCGGATGGTTACCATGGACTGGGTCACCTCGATTCACGTAAGGACACCCTGACTATCCAGTTTGAGCTTCGACCTGTTTCGGCTCCTTGCCATCCACAGCCCGCAAGGAGACCGAAACAGCCACGAAAAAAGGTTTCCAAGGAAGGTTCGATACGAGTAATCGTGATTGAGGTCGCACAAGATCCAACCGCACTGCGCAGTAGAAACGGAGATACAGGTAGCGTGGTTTGGCGGGCGAGGTGAGGCTTGCAATATCGACCCGTGCGCGTGTTTTAATCTCTCTCAAAAAGCACAGAACTAGCAAAGGCTGTCCTACAGCAATATTTCTTCCCTCCCGAATTCCCTCTCTTCAACCAAGACCGGCTGGCAGAATCTCACTGCCTCGAACTAGGGTTAGCATGCCGTCTTTAAGAGTGGTCTTCCTTGCAATTAATGGTGTTTCCCCGCTTCAAGAGCAGGCACGGGATTTCTTGCTCTCGCGCTGGCGCCCTTACTCTGTGCCTATACCATTACCGACATCACACCCCTCCTCCCACTCATTCGAAAGAACATTTCGCTGAACATACCCAGATGGCATGACGGATCCCTTGACAACTCAAAGTCTAACATCACGATCGAGGAATTGGATTGGCTCGCGCTTGCTTCTCTTCCATCCAGCACGACGCAAACACGTTATTGCCCCGTACCAAAGATCACCTCAACCTCGGAGCTCGAATCCACCGGCCACGGTGCATGGGATGTAGTTTTCGCCGTCGACTGCATATATAACCCCTCGCTCCTTCCTGCCCTCGTTGATACCATAGATATAGTCTCGACTGCGGGACGAACATGGGTTTTCGTGGTTGCGGAGCTGAGACAGGAGGATGTTCTGCGGGAGTTCTTGGATCTGTGGCTGAAACGGGCAACTAGCGGGAGGTGGGAGATCACGCGAGTTGAAGGCTTGCTAGACGCGCACTTCGTCGTATGGGCTGGGCGGAAGCGCCTAGACTAGCTAGATCCATACCAAATGGACATTCTGTATCATATCCCAATTCGACCACCACTGCAATGCCTCACAATTGATCGAGGTACGTCAACCAAGTCTCCTGAATGGTAGCCAGGCTAACCATTCGAAAACGGGCCAATGACACTGCCCGGCGCCGCCGGGTATAGTCATTGGCTAGTTCGAATTGATTTAGGAGTGGTCTTGGAGCCCGTTGTATCAACCTCCATCATTCAATCTCACACCGCAGTTGCTGTTTTATATTCGCTGCGTGGCGTCTCACATGATTAGGAACCTCAAAGCCCCTAGCTGATTCCTTATAAAACACCACACTTCGCTATTCTATTTCTCTACACAAAATGCTTTCCTCGTCCTTGCTCGTCCTTGCAAGCTTTCTATACTCTCTCCAGATTGCTGCCGCAATTCTCGATCCGTCGCAAACCATCAGTCAGACAATTGCGCTTAACAGAAGGCAACCGCCCGTGCGCAGTGTCGAAGATTGGGGCGTATGGGCCAAGAATGAGCGTGAAGCACTTAAAGTTAAATATGGTGGCTCTCCGCCCTCGAGGAGGAGTGAAGGCGCGAATCTGTTGGGTCTACCCTGCCGTTGTCGAAATGCTCTGACATGTCTTGTAGAATGACCAACCAGGATTCTGATGGAAAGTAGGAGGCTGCGTCAGCTTCGCCCCCTATTGCTGACGTTCTCTGTCCAGCTATTTTGGTTTCCTTGCAATCGGAACACCACCCATGCCATTCTATGTCTCTCTTGACACCGGTTCATCGTCAGTTGGTTTCGCCTCTATCTATGATGTCATTTCACATCTCGAACTAGCGATCTATGGGTGGCAGACATTAATTGTGTTTCAGGTTGCTCTGGCGACGCTCATAATCTTACATCATCGTCATCCTTTCAGAACCTTTCCCAGCCGTTCACGATCACGTATGGAATTGGCCATGCATCCGGCACTCTTGCTTCGGACGTTGTCCAGATGGCCGGATTCTCGGTGAAGAATCAGGTCTTTGGTGCTGCGACGCAGGTGTCGCAGGGTTTTTTGTCAAGCCCGGTATCTGGCTTGCTGGGTCTGGGTTGGCAGAGCATTGCTGCTTCAGGACAGCCTCCATTTTGGGAGACGCTGGCCAGCAAAGGTGCTTGGTCAGAGCCTGTGATGGGTTTTCAATTGACGCGGTGCGTGCGCTGTTTTGATTTACGTCGAATGTACTCACGGTCATCATTAGCTTCCTCAATGATTCGACTGCTCGACCGCTGGAGCCGGGAGGAAGTTTCACAATGGGTGGATTAAAATTCGTTCGTATTTCATGTGTTTTCTGACTTCCCCGCTGTGTAGGATTCCTTAACTCGAGTCTATATACTGGCAACATTGATTATCAAAACTTAGTTACGACACCAAGCTTTTGGGTTCTTTCTCTCACTAGTGAGTATTTTACTGAGATTTCGTGATGTTGTATTGCTGATTCCCCCGTAGGTTTGACCGTCCAGGGGAACGGCGTGTCGCTTCCATCGGGATCTGCTTCCTATGCTGCTATCGATACAGGAACCACATTTGTCGGGGGTCCTTCCAACGTGGTTCAGAACATTTATGCCCAGATCCCTGGTTCTCAACCTGGCAGCGGCAACTGGGAAGGCTTTTGGACTTATCGTACGTCTGCCACGTATCGACAAAGGTTTGTATTGAGTTATATATCAAAAGCGTGTAAGACTCGTGTCAACGTCACACTGTCGTTCGGTGGTCCGAGCTGGCCGGTAAGCTCCGCCGACTTTCAGCTCACACAAATCAGTTCCGACCAGTGCGTCGGCGCGTTCCTTACTATCAACACCAATGGTACTGCTCCGAGCTGGATCATTGGCGATACGTTCCTCGTAGGCTGCCTTCCTTGGGCCGTTTCTTGTTCTATTCCGACTAATTCGGTATATGTAGAAAAACGTGTATTCGGTGTTCAGGTATGACCCTGCTTCGGTCGGGTTTGCGTCACTTTCTGCGACCGCGCTGGGCATGAATGGGGTGAATGCGGAGCCGCCATCGGCTACGATTGATCCCGTCACGACAAGCGTAACTGCGACGCCTGGGAATATCACGAGTGGGGCGCATCGGACGGCGAGGTTGACGCTGAACCCCTTCGCGGCAGCATGTGGAGTGGCTGCGGGAGTCATGTTATCAAAGTGAACAGCTATCCAAACACATATACAACTTCAAGTACCATGTACAGTATCACTTTTTGCCCGAGTTGGTTTCATGCCTCAGGCTAATGTGAGTTTGGTTATGGGATGAATAAGATTAGAATACAGTAGCATACATCCGAACAATCAGTAACCAAGTACAACTAAAATCTTATGAGCGCTCGCCACGTAGCCGCCTTGCAAGAGCAAGATCCTTGGGTTGAATAGTAACACGCTTGGCATGAATGGCAGCAAGATTGGTGTCTTCAAATAACGATACAAGATAAGCTTCGGCAGCTTCTTGCAGCGCCATCACAGCAGAAGATTGGAAACGCAGATCAGTCTACCATCAGTCATTCAGCACATCAGTCCCAGACAGACACACCCAGCCACTAACCTTGAAGTCCTGCGCAATCTCACGAACAAGTCGTTGGAAAGGCAACTTTCGAATGAGCAACTCCGTCGACTTCTGGTATCGACGAATCTCACGAAGAGCCACCGTTCCAGGACGGAAACGGTGAGGCTTCTTCACACCACCAGTCGTCTGCAGACAGTGTCAGCCAACATCTAACGTGGTTCCTCAGTCTGCCTCACGTTTGCAGCCGTCTTGCGAGCAGCAGACTTGGCTGCGAGTTGTTTGCGTGGGGCCTTGCCTGCAATACCTTCAGTACCCTCTCAATCACAACCACACTCGTAGACCTACCACCCGTAGTCTTGCGTGCAGTTTGCTTGGTACGAGCCATTGTTGACGTGCGTGTAGTGGTCTGTAGTGGTCGGTAGTGATATCGTCATCACTCCTTGCACCCCATATTTAACTTGTCGCGTCGCGTGGTCACGTGGATCCGCGTTCCACTGCTGATCAACAAATCAACAGACTGTTTACGGAAATTCAACACAGCCACCACATCGGCCATATATAGCACGCGGGTGGCGACAACCACAGTCGCAAACTTTTCGCTCATCTACCAACAACAAGTTCTACTCAGAGATGTCTGGCCGTGGAAAAGGTGGCAAGGTAGGTTGGAAATGTCCTCGGGCTGAGCTTGACTGTTGACTGGGAGAACAGGGACTTGGAAAGGGTGGTGCGAAGCGACACCGCAAGATCCTTCGTGATAACATTCAGGGTGAGTGTGTTGTTGATATGGAGAGGCATGGGTGTGCTGAGATGGAGTAGGTATTACGAAGCCTGCCATTCGTCGTCTGGCGCGTCGTGGAGGAGTGAAACGTATTTCTGGTTTGATCTATGAAGAGACTCGTGGTGTTCTCAAGATATTCCTTGAAAATGTAAGAGATTTAATGCTTTGGATACTCATTCATGATTAATCTGCTGCAGGTCATTCGTGATTCTGTCACGTACACTGAGCATGCCAAGCGCAAGACTGTCACTGCTCTTGATGTCGTTTATGCCCTAAAACGTTCAGGTCGTACCCTCTATGGCTTCGGTGCAT
>JBBPQW010000319.1:0-24659 GCA_038092695.1 Boletus rubropictus
ATGATGAACCAACATACCTAGTGAGCGGGGACGCCCGAGTGTCTAGTTTACCGCTAGGCATTACAGTAAACTCCGCTGAAAATGATGGCGCAATTGGTTCACGGTTCCTGTCAGCACGCATCTTGTACGACGCGATGCCTACAGTCAGAATTCGACCTTCAAAGTGGTTCGGATCCGAATAAGTTACGCACATGAACTTGCCCGTATTTATGGGATCTGCGAAGCTGAACTACAAAATTCACAGTAAGCGACACTGCCCATGCAGTATGTACTGACGTAATCGATCTGGATTGATTCGTCGCACTTGGTACTATTGCTCTTACGGACAGCGAAGACAGCCGTACCAGGCATCTCTCTCTTTCCCGTCGCTGCTGATAATCAACACTATGCCAGACCGCGTATCACTTATGTTGGATAGCATGATCACAGCCGTGGAAGAGGGCTTCTCATATGATGGCATCGTATCGATACCAGAGACAGGCCTGGAGGATGTCGCCGGGTTTCGGGCGAGTCCGACTGAGTTTCTTGGAGACCTTGTGGTTCGTTCTCTGTTCCTACCAGTAATGATAGCCTCAAGTCGCACCATTCAGGGTCGACGTCGAGAAGCTATTTCAAAGACGGTAAACAGGTGAATTGTTTCTCATCATAATTCTTGTTCGAGGGCGTGCTGAGTCACTGACACGGGCAACGCTTAGCATCTTCCGCCCCGAGAATGACAGCGTGAGCACAACCCACTCGGAAGTCGGTTCGGATAGCAAGGTTAGTGTTGTCGAGATGTTCCTTCACCCTCAAGGTCTCAGGATTCACCTTCCCTGGATCAGGAGAAAATTCCAAGGAAAAAGGAGCAGGTTTCAGAGAGCTCCAGTCCGAACACTCAAGAGACTATGCCTAGATTGAGAAGCGGGCCGGCGCTGGAGGACAGCGCGCGCCAAAATATCGGTCAGAATTTACCAATGCCTGTGGACGAGGTTGCTCATACGAATATTGGCCAGAGCTCGACAGGGGAGGTGAGGGAGCCCAGAAGAAGGCTGCGGAAGAGTGAACAGGAGGTGGCTGGACTAAAACGTTTGCGAAGTGAGATGGACTGGTGTTTTCAACAATGACTATGTTTGTTATCCTTGATCCGTGTTCTTCTTACTTTCCTCCTTCTTTAGCAGCCTTGAGAAACCTTTCTGTTACTCATCCTTGCCCACCCGGGTGGCCAATCGATTGAAACGGGAAAAAAATCCGTCAGCTTTCTTGCCTTCTCGGTTTTCATTTCGGAGCGTAACATGTGTATGAGGCTGGCTGCAAAAATTACGACTTCTGACTGGGTTGTGAGTTCCCCACCAACCTCGCCAGTCACAAATCGATAAACTGATCTTTTTCTGCCCGAATATATATATATATTAGTTGGCGTGCAATGGTTCATTTCCGTAGTGAGTTACCGCAAGTAGCGGACTCGATGAACCATTGGTGTGTCCTCACGGAGCCATCTACCTCACCCGCTCTTGACCATGTTTGTGGTCAATTGGACAGGATGAGTCAGTGGAAGTTAACCAGCGGGCGTCGATCGACAAACCGATGTACCGTCGTACGATTACATGGTGCTATCTTACACTCCCTTGTTGATTTCTCTTTGACCAAGATCGCCGAATGGACGTTTAGAAGCAGCGGAATCACTTTTGGTGGCAAGGTCTGGACACCACTACAAAAAATCGGTGTGGGCTCTACTTTAGAATTACCGTCTCTGATTCGCCTCACCCTGCCTTAACTGAGGGAAACCTTGATGCATCAACGCGCCAACCCTCTCATCAAGCTTGATGAGAAGGTTGGTGCGTTTAGTTTCAGTGAGTGAATATCACCTTTATCGACGTGACGTTGGACAAACACTCATCCAGGACCTTACAGTTTATGGAGAATCCAATGTTAACGTTGCTGTTATCGGAATTCTTCAGAACTAGCTACCGTGCTGTAACCACGTGGTTCACAGCGCGGCCGACCCTGAGTGGATGGATCAGTACACATTTGACTGCTTTTATAGACGGAAAATGACTGCGGTGCCAGGCTGTTTCGCGACCCCCTCGTCACTACCGCTATGCCAGACCGCACAGCACTCATGTTGGATAACATGATTACAGCTGTGGACGAAGGCTTCTCTTATGATGGAATCGTGTCGATACCAGAAACAGGTCTGGAGGACGTCTGCTATCAACGTGATCTGGCTAGCTAGCTCAATGGCTGTGTGGTTCGCCCTCTGCTCCTCTTATCTACAGCAATAGCTGACCAGATTCATGCAACTTAGGATGCATTTGGGAAAGCAGTGACAGCCCTTTTGCAGGCGGCGGTTGGGTGAATCGCTTCTCTTTGAAGGTCATGTCTCAAGAATGTCCTGACATGGATTGTGCACCTAGGGTTACCCGCAATGGACCTCGTGATGATGGGAGTTCAATCAACTCTCAAATCGGGTTAATCACCCTTCCGCACTCGTCCGTACAGGACCCATCTGCGCAAGACCCCTCATCTGCACAGTCCTCATCTGCTCCATTGACACACGATCTCCTATCTCCGCTGGATCCTTGGTCTGCACGGGACCCACTTGCACAGGGTCCCCCGCCCCCATCCGTGCAGGACCCCGCAGCCTTACAGGCTTCCAATTGGAGGTTGCCGAGATTGAGGAGCGGGATGCTGGGGGACATTGCGCACCCAAATGTGGACCAGAATTTACCAGTACCGATAGACGAGGAGGGGAAGGATAACCAGGCCCGACCCGCCGTTGGAGAGAAATTACCGAGGAAAAGGGAAGAAGAGAGTCCAGATAGTGGCCAGGAGAGAGAACTCAGAATGAGGATGGCACCGAGGAGAGCCCAAGGTGGCTCGAGCTGAAACGTTTGGGAATTGAGATGAACTCAGCAATTCTTCCTACTTTCCTTGTCCTTTTTTTCCTAAGCAAGCTTGCTCTCAATGATGGCCGCTTGCGCTAGGAAATCTGAAGCCCTTCGAGAAGCTGCCAATTGAAGCGGGAAAATTATTTGGGTTTTTCTGTACTCTTGCTGTTGTCCACCTCAGCAATACCTGCAGTGCGCTTACAAAGCATGTCTGCAACAGAAACATGCTTTGTAAGCGGACAGTCTAGGGCACACCTTTTACTGCGTGCAACCTTCACTTCGCAACCATCCGTGTCATCGGCACGCTGGCCTCTCGATATATCATCCTACATACATCGATTAATTCACGTAGCCAGACAACAAGTAACGAGCTTTCTCAACGAGTCTACTACGAATGGCTCACGACCGTAATGCATTGGTGTGTCCACCAGAGCGTCTACAGTTCTACCTTCTCACCCGATCTTGATTGTGTTAGTGGCTAACCGGACAAGATGAATCGGTGGAAGTTAACCAGCGGGCATTGATCGACAAGGTGCTCGCGCGCTACTCTGGCGAGTTCACTGGTGAGAGATCCTGCTCACCTTACGCGGAGGTCCCTTCCCAACTTTAAGCTCTTGACGGTGTCAGTATTCCGGGAACTCCTCCAGAACTCAGACGATGCACGATCGTCTGCAGTCGAAATTCGCTTCGAGACTGCTGGATACCTACGTCGGAAGGACGGCGAGCCAGGAAAACTCGATGTACCGTCCCTCCCTAATTTGAAAGCTACTCATGTACGGTCACGCGGTGTTGTCTTACTGTTTGGTACACTCGTTTGTTGACTTCTCCTTGATCAAGGTCGCCCAATGGACATTTAGAAACAATGGGATTACCTTTAGAGACGAGGACTGGACAAGACTACGAAAGATCGGTGAATGACCCACATTTTGGTTTGAAATGCCCATTCTCTAAAGCGCCTTGCGTCGCCCTAGCTGAGGGAAACCCTGACGAGGAGAAGATTGGGGCGTTTGGTGTCGGTGAGCGGACACATGTCTTATCTCGACATGGCAATGCCCAATTGCTCGGTTAGGATTTTACAGCTTATTTTCGGTGACGGAGAATCCATTTGTGTCGTCTGGAGGTATAATATTGTTTATCTTGGAGACTATATGCTTTACTTTTCTTTCAGGGCATGGGATGCAGTTTTACTGGAAGGACAATAAGGATCAGGTATCATTACTCTCTAGCACACTGATTTGTTTCCTCATTGTATTATCTATTAGCTGAACGTCCGTCGTGGCGATCTCCCTTCAAAAGGAAATGCGGACCCGTGGACAACGTTCGAAATGACGCTCCGAGAGGCCGGCCCTATACCGCCAGCGTTTGACTTTATGAGATTTCTTGCATCGTCAATTACGTTCATGGTTTACTTGAACGATGTCAGTGTGTATTTTGACGAGCATCGTATTGGCCACATCAAGAAGTCACCTGGAGTGGCCAAGGCTGTCGATATTCCTAGGACATTAAAAAGATCTAGCCAGTCGAATGTCATGAACGTCAAAGGTGTACAATCTCACCGTGGGTCTTCTCAATGTTGTCTGTGTGCGCAATGATCATTAACTTCAAATAGCCATCAGGATCAAGGCGGAGGTCATGCTTGCTGTGTATGCTGTTGGGACTCAGAAACGACCATTTTTAGAAGCCTTGGAGCCTTACAAACCTAAGGGCGGCTTTTTCTCTTCCCTTGTTTCTGTCTTTACGAGTCAATCAACACCTCAGTCTGAGACTCCAGTGTCACCGCCGCAGTCTTCCAAAGATCCGACAGAGTTACACGAGGTGAACGTGACTCTCACTGTATTCACTGCAGAGGTCAATGTCAAGGTGGACAAGAAACTCTCTGCTGAACTCCTCCGGTCTACAAAGAAGAATCCTCCTGCGCGGCTCACATATGATTTAATTTATGTTGGTATTTCGGTACGATCGGTCACTTCATGAAGACTCATCTCGTTTTCATATGAAGACGGGGAAAGATGAATATAACCAGAGTCTTGCCGATGACAAGGACCAGCCGGTGGCATGCGGAAGTATTTTTCAGGGTCTTCGCGCGGATCTGAACGGGTTCGTAATACCAATGCTTGCCTTGCGCGTTGACTGACATTTGTTAGGGTTGGGCATACGCGGATTTTCATCGTTTGCGTCGACGTTTTTTCAACCTCCGTCCCTCATTAATCTCTCTGCGCAGGGACATGCTACAGCTCAAACGACAGGTATCGGTGGCCACATGGCGTCCCGCTTCATCCCGACTGTCGAGCGTGAATCAATAGATCTCGTGTAAGCACGTCATCTTATCTTGCCATGTATACATGTTCACGCGACCCCCTCTCAGTGACAATAATGTTGCAGGTGAGCAGCTTCTGACGAGTTTCCGACACGCGCTTAGCCTGTTCTAGTCTGGAATAAAGAGTTGCTTTATGTTGGAGGGTTTTTGGCTCGCGCGGCGTACGAATTGGAGCTCTCCAACATCCAGAACTTGTGGGAAGGTGCAGCCAAATCTAATGGTACGCCGGAATTCCGTCCACCACAAGAGTTGGAACATTGGCTCCTTCAGCGTTTTATCCATGTTCTAAAATTTTTCTCCTTTCATCACTCTACTCCTTCGTCGGAGGTATCACGTTTGCTGGAAACTTCGTTCTATGGATGTTCCACTTCGCCGTTGAGGCTTCTCTCATCTGCTGGTATCCGTGGAGCCCCTGATATCAAGGAGTTCGACCCCGTTTTCTCGAAATTTCTCAAGCACCTCCCAGTTTTGCCGCAATCCGTCATCCAGGAAGGTGCGCGTACCATCAAAGCTTTGCAAGCTCAAGGCATGCTCTCCCCTATAACCTTCGTCGATGTCTTGCAAGAATTACGGCAACATCCTCTCAGCGAAGATGAACTCATTGCTTGTCTCAAATGGTGGACTGCCCTTAAGCAAGATAGCACTGACATTAATATGGCTCAGATCCGTGTACAGTTGTTGAATGCAGCAGTCCTCAACAGTGCAGATGGAAGGGTACTTCCGCTGTCATCGGTACAGTATTTTATCAATACCAAGACGCTCGGTACCCATATCCCATTGGACGGACCGCTTCCCGTGACCCTCATGCCCTTGAATGTCACTAAACACTTTACACCTCCCGAGTTGACGAGCTTCCACTGGACCGAATTTACTATCATCGACTGGTTACACCACATCTCGCAATCTGATGTCTTGTCGGCAAATCCAGATTACGACTTCACCAAGTCGATTGTCTGGGCTGAGCGTGTACTGGTCATTCTATCTCGCGTATGGTCTTCGCTATCGAGTGAAATGCATACTTCGGCGAAGAAGGTGTTCGTTGGAAAGGAGTGTATCCCAACGTCTTCTGGCCTAACATCCCCGGAGCTCTCATATTTCCCCAGCACCAACATGACACTGTTTGGTGACCTTCCGCTGGTAAAGTTTCCCTCTGGTTTTGTTGTCAAGGGCCAGATGGAGAAACTGCTCTCATTTATTGGTGTCCGGAAACATGTCAATCTCCAGCTTGTTTTCGATCGGTAAGTTGACGTGGGTTCATTAATTCCGTGACTGCAGCCGTTTATCTAGGATGGTGAAGACGGGAGATTGGAGTATTTCCGACCTCGTGGGCTATCTCGTCCAGGTGCGAGATACGCTGACCACGGAGGAACTCGCGAGACTAGCGTCGACGGCGGCGTTTCCCAAGGAAGGTGTATCGCTGGCTGCGGGAAAGAAGAAGCCTCGCTATTGTGCTCGAGAGCTCTACGAGCCTGCAGACATCTTCCGACAATTGCAACTTCCCGTCCTTGATTGGGGGGAGAAGTCTAAGTGGCGGAATAATTCGGAAGAAGGTTGGTCCTGGAACTTGTAGGTTGTACTCCCAATGAAAGGGGACTGACCCAATGGCTTGATAGCCAAGCTGCTCTATCGGCTTGGGTTGCGTCGCTTCCCACCTTTGGAGACTACGGTGACGCTGTGTTCTTCCTCGGACACCACTGTTCGCACGACTGCTTTCAAGTACCTGTGTGATAACGTTCCTTCGAAATACCCGGACTATCATCGAGACAACTTCAGCCATATCGCATTTATTCCTTCAGAGAGTGAGGATGGCACTCATTTAGGAAAGCTGGGCGAGGTACAGTACCCCTATAGTATCATATTATCTTTATTGACACTGTTACTTCAGGTATTCTCTGGAACTCAGTGGAAAGTATTTGGCTTCTCAGTCGTTCAAGACAGTTGTCGAGAAGCTGCGGTCAGTAAACTAGGCGTTCAGCCTCACCCACCTACGTCGATGCTTCTCTCCCTTTTGGAGAAGACACCACCACCTAACGAAGCGACCGCGCGGCAGTGGTTTGAGATTCTGGCGGAGCGTATCTCGAGTAAGCGCTCCCCTCGCGCACCGTTTCCATTCTCTCATGAGATGTAATAGATTTCACCCAATCCCAGTTGAGCATACTCTCAAAGCTGCCGATTGTCCCCACGAAAGGTTCAGGCGCCCAACAATTGCGATGGCTCACACCTACCCAATGTTATCTGGGCCATGGTACTCAAGGTGAATTCCATTCCAAGCTGTTTGTCTTTGTCGATTTAGGGCCTGTCGCCAATCGGTTTTTGAGTGCATGTGGTTCGAAGAATGAGCCTTCCATAGACGAGGTTGCGGAGATCTTGATTTCTGATCCCAAAAAATTTTATGAGCTTTCTGGACGGTACGAAAAGTGCGTGTCATGCTCTATTCCTGCCAGTGATTGCCCACCTGGCTTTAGTTTCTTGGCAGTGTTACGCAATCTGGCTATCAACAGCCATGTTATTACCGTTAGCACTATGAGCAAGATGAAGCTGTCACCCATCTTGCTAGGTATGCGTCGCCAGAAGGTCTCCAGAACCCTCGTGGACAAGACTTCGCTGGCTGAATGGGATGAAGAAGAATGGGAAGATTTGCACGATCTGCGGAAACCTAGTGAAATCGTCATTGCTGACGATACGAACACATACCAGCTGTTTAGCGACTCTATCCTTGCTGCACCACAAGAAGACCTTTTGGAAAGTGCGCAAACATTGGGATTCGCCTAGAGCGCATATCATGACTAACTATATGCCCACAGATTTTTATGCGTCGCTTGGATCACGACGCTTGAGTACTGTCGTTCGAGAGGAATACAAGGTTTCAAATGAGAGAATGGATTCGAAATCAGCCTCTGACGTCCGA
This sequence comes from Boletus rubropictus, assembly GCA_038092695.1. Lineage (NCBI taxonomy): Eukaryota > Fungi > Basidiomycota > Agaricomycetes > Boletales > Boletaceae > Boletus > Boletus rubropictus. The sequence goes on from JBBPQW010000319.1 coordinate 8,093, forward strand.
GCTCTCATACTCGAGAGGTTACCCTTGTTTCTCCACGAGCACACTCACACTCGCACAAACGTGTCTCTTTCGTGGCTTTCCGGCGCGCACAATTTCAAAGTCAAGGCGTTTGCAAAGTTGGCCGTTTCCAAAACGCTTGATTTCGGGAATGGAAAGACGACACGCATGCTAGATGCATCTGCAGTTGCGAAGCGTGTTGGTACGGGGCCGATCGAGTTGTGGCTGTCCGACAGCACACAAGTGGACATGTATGAGTGAGTTACTATGCTCCGTCCCTCTCTGTTTAACCCCAGTGCTCAGTTTACATAACCAGAGTTGCGACGTCTCTGTGTCGGTTGCTATTCGAGAAGGCCAAGGTTAACGATGCTCTCCTATTCATGACGATTCTTTCTACCGATTTGAGAGCGTTGAAACGAAGAGGTTATAATGGTCAGTATTGTGCACATACCTAACCCCGAGTTTTGCAACTCACGCATACGTTTCATAAGTTGACAAAATCCTCAAGCAACAGCAACAAGACAGGAAGCTGGCGGAAGGGGCCAGAAGAAGTCGTTACATCGGATCGGAGGCGTCCAATTCTTCGACGACCGTTATACCCCAGCCGATGGCGCCGCAATCTGTTAGTGTGAATCCTCCTGATTCTTTTGCGACGCGTTCAAAGTCACCTACGCGGCGCGGTGGGTTTCCCGGAGGTTGGGAGCCCGCCCCTGGCTTATCTCCACCGCCAACAATCCCACCTCCAGCCACGACGTCGGGTGTTCTAGAGCAGCCACCGAATGAGCTAGTAACCACACATCCACCGATTCCCCCTTCCACTCCTGAGTCTACCAACAACGCGTACCCCATCAGCAATGCGATACAAAATTTGAGGCGCAAACTCGTTTCATATACGCCATCTTCAGAAATCATTCGATCTAGTCCCTCCCCCCAGGCACCACAGTACGCTCGAGTTATATTTGGAACGAGTGTCTCATTGATTCTTTTATAATAGGAATACGCGACATGTGACACCCCAAAGTAACATTCGTGGGTGATATACACATGCTTGCATTGATCATGATTTGATGAGTGTATTGTTCAGGGGCTAACGTTGATATGGCAATCAAGGCATGCAAGCCCGAGGAAGGGACACTACTCCACAATCGAAAGAAGATGGAGGTCATCAAAGAGTCCCTGAACGAGGGTTACTGCGATACCTCTGGACAGGTTGGAAATCTGGAGTTCCTCGGTAGGTTGGAGGTTCGTGCATACGCCCCCGGTTATTGAGGATCTGACCAGGGAAGATGGGAGACGTGAGAGTCTTTGTCACCAAAGGTGAGACTGGGAGATGGACAAATTCTGGGTTACTGAACAACGAGTAGACGTGCTCGACACCGACACGTTCATGGCGCAGATGCGCGACCCGCTTGCTCGACTCATACACGTCATTACGCCTCTCGCCCAGATATACAACCTTCCAATGACCTCGTTGCACATATTCTATGACATGGCTGGAGGACTCATCGCGTTCAACAGGAACGGAAGCATTTTCCTTAATCTACGCTACTTCGAGGCATGGCGTGAGTGTCATTGGTCCCCTCGACTCTTGATGACCAGCAAGCTGAGAATGACTCCATCAACAGACGACCAGGACGTCAAGAACGGCTATCAACAACAAGCCCAGATATCTTGGTGCGTCTGCCTTGCCGCAGCTCCATTCGCCTCGGTGGCTGATGGCCGCTTCTTTGTCGGGTACTTTATGCTCCTAGGTTCTTCACACTCGCACACGAGATTGCACACAACCTCATCGAGCCACACAACTCGGAACATGAATTTTACTTCTCGGCGATCTGCGAAGCGCACGTACTTGCGTTGTCGGAGCTCATAGGTGCTACCGCTATTGTTTAACAAGAAGGTAACTCGTGTCGCCTGGTTCCGAATGTAACCTACATCAGGTAACCCGTAGTATAATACTTTCTACGCTGTAAGGCGCATCGAAGGTCCAAAACCCTGCATCGCTGGGTCTCCGAAGAGCTCAGGAAGAAACACTCGCATGTCACGTCTCCCCAGTCAGAGACAACCATTCGAGTCTGCGTTCGCTCGCTATGATGGACATTTCACGATTGACCACATCAGTGTGAACTAGAGAAACCCGACAGACAAGACTATCTCAATGTTTTGCGACAGCGTAGTGGATCAAACCCGCTCAGGATTCAGACCATGAAAAACGGGCACCGCATGTTTGTTTCCCCGATTATGGTCAGTGGCAGAGAACCCATCAACTTGACGCCAGCCCTCGTCTGACACGACACCAGCATCTTCCAGACTTTGCATCACGATCGTGGACTGCGAATGTGATGTGCGGAGTTCTGCATTCGATGTCGTTGGTGCGCGTCCCACTGCCATTGCGCGAGGCGACAGCGTGGTGTTACTGTCCAGTCGCCTCATGGATGACATGCTTGATACTTGCAGCATGCGAACTTACTCAGTCAAGCGTCCCTGATCACGTCCACTGTGCACCACACCTCGACCGAGCGGGGGCGCGGCGCAGGCTGGTCTAAACGTTGCGCTGTTCTTATAAACGCAATGCCTGCGGTGCCAAGTCACTTCTCGACTCTCCCTCATCTTCATTGCTGCGAGTGATTAGCAGACGGCGCATCTGTTTACTTGAACAGCAAGATCTCACCATGCCGGACGGAGGCGTCTCGCACGATGGTACCACGTCGGTACCGGAAAGGGGTCCGCGGGCGGTCAGGCCCCAAGCTGGTTGGCTTGACGAGGGTGTTGTTCGTCCTCTATACTTCTTCTCACCTATAGCAATAACGAGTCGTGCAATTCAGTATCTACTTCGGACGACAGGAAGGGCCGTCTCACGGGCGGCGTCTAGGTGAAACGATTCTCATCGGAATTCTTGTCGCAGGGACGTGCTGACTTGGTAACGCTTAGAATCTTCGGCAAACGAAATCTCTTTCAGAATGATAACTCTAGTCAAATCCACTCCGGATCCGTCTCGGGCGACAAGGTTAATATTGTTGAGGTGCCACTCGAGTCTCAGGACTAATCCTTCCTTCCCGCAGTATCCTTCATTCCGGCGGGACGCTCCATACCCACAGCACACCCCAACCCCGCAGGTACGAATACCACAGAGAGGGGCATGTTGAGGCTGACATGGGGGGTCTTCAGACTTCTCATATTGGCGAGCGGGACGGGGAGGACCATCGGGCTCAGCCTCACCATCCACACGTCAGCCGAGAAATGACAAAGGAGAGCGGCGTACGTGAGGAGGATAAGGAGGACGGTCAAGTTCGGCCTGGTCATGGTACTCAAGAGATATTGCCGAGGAAAAGAAAGCAGGATCCGGAGGACAGCGCACTCCAGAGTTCAGGCAAAAATTTACCAATGCCGGTGAACGATATGGTTGTTGACCCTACCGACACCGACAAGACACCGACATTGAAGGATAATCGGCCTCATGCCAGTAACGAGAGGTTGCCAAGGAGGGCTGCGCCTGATGGGAGCAACAAGGGCGTCCCCTCTGTGCGGGAGAGACAACCAAGGAAAGGCGGACAGGTTCTGGAGAACAGCGTGGCGTGAACCTGCCTCGGTTTTCTGATCAGGAGGGAAAGTGACGAGGAGGGAACCAGAAATTGCTTGAGTTGAAACGATTGAGAGTCGAGAGGGATCGATGGACTTACCAACGTTGCTAGAATTCGTGTCATTACTACTTCTCTTGTCCTCTTCAATACGCCTGCTAATATTTATCTATGCTCGTGCAGGGTCTTTGGGGCTCTTTAGAGAAACCACAAGGCCGAGGAGGTTAAAATCGTCTGCTTTCCTACCTTCGGGCTTTTCTATGCCTGCTACTCACGCATCATGGCGGATCTACCGCTGAGCACTATAGATCCTCCCCGCCAGCAGCCGACAATAAATATCCTCCTCCCTCCGTGCCAACTAATATCACTCATTCACGGCACAGAATAAACGGCAGTAATTCCTCCACAGAGGTGCTGATACCTAGCTTGCAAGTGGCGAATGATGATGCCTCGGCAATGTTGAACCAACAACCGGGGGTATGTGCCAACGCCAGAGTTGTAAGAGATATTGGATGGGACGGTATTACGTGGTTGCGACATCATCGACGGACACGGAGTGTTGTGTAGTGGACTGGATGCGAGAGCGGAGTGAGATTAAATGTGAGAGTGTACCTGTGTGCGACGTGTCTGAGTCGGTGTCAGTGAACGTATGGCTTGTAAGGTACGACGGCCAACAACGATAGATGGGTGTGAGGGTGTCATTTGCGTTAGTGAGTGGTTTATGGGTGAATGGCCTTCGTTGCTCTTCTCTCGGTGTAGCTCCCTGTAATATAGAGCGAGAATGACTGCATACACCGATCACACCATATCGTGGAGCCCTCTGGGTCGAAACAGTGTGTCCAATGGCAGGCAGAAACCTGCCTCACACTCCTTTCACTCAATGTTCTTTTTTGTACACAGATTTGAGAATCAAGTCATTTTGCGGAGTGGAGCGATCAGTAAGCAACATCTAATGACACATGACGAATGAGATCCGAGGGGTAAGCGGCTGGTGACAAGACATGGACTAGAGCGTGTCATTTAGACGTACGAATGTGAGGGGAAATTAGTCCTTCAGCTCCCAGCTAACACCGCAGCCACAACCACCTTGGGCCTGTGGGTTTCCGGTGACGCGAAACGAGCTCCCAATGAGCTCTGTCACATAATCGATTGTTGCACCATTGATCATGGGGAGGGTTACAGCGTCGACGTAGATGTTCGAGGGACGGACGTCGGGGTGAGTAAGATGACTAGGGAATGTGGGAGGGGAGGGGAAGAGCGTAAGTGCGAACAGGCGGAAACGCGGGAGGAGACGTACTAGTCTTCTGGGGCGCGGGCGGTGGCAAGTTGGAGCTTGTATTGGTAGCCGTGACATCCGCCTGACTCGACAGAGATGTGCAAAGCGGTGTTATGGTTGGCCTCACGAGCTGCGATGCGCTGAAGTTGCTGTTAGGGTGGGGTCAGTATCCGTTCATCTCTGAGAGGGTCGCACGCACCTCGGCGGCGCGGGTGGTGAGGAGGATGCGGACGTGATCCGGGGGAATAAGCTCGGCATCAAGCTCCTGTATCTCTATATCTGCGGGCGTTGGGGATGTGAGAAGGACACTGCGGGCTTTGGATACGTCGGATGCTGGTGCTCGGACGGTCGACAGGGGGCGGGCATGTACGACAGGGCGAGGCCGTGGGGTGGCGAGTCCTAAGAGTCGGGCTGAGCTGTACGCACGGAGATGTGCATGGGATGTCTGTCTCCAGCATGTCCGGGAGCATCGAAGGGCACCAAGGCCGCTCATTCTCTTGCCTTTGAACTGTCCGTCGAGGAGATGAGCACTAACCCTAACCTAACTCGATTCGGTTTATTTAAATCTCCGACTGAACTTTCCACCGCTACAGCAGGAACGAGCGAACTGCCCAACGCTCGACGTCAACGGTACTCTCAAGACACAAAGCATGTGAGTGTCACCGCCATCTTATCCTTCGAAGACACGGTGGGACGAACATTTCCGGAAATATGGGGTCGAAACCAGTCATTTCGCGTGCTGGATCACCTGGTCTCAGTCTGGATGCACTCTATCATCATTGCCATCCATGGCCGGACAAGCAGCTGACGTTGTTGCAGATAAACGATGGGTCGAGTCATTAGGGCACAACGGCGCTCACACGCCATCGTACGTCGTACTCCGTTGCAACTCTCAATCGTCGCTCGACACCTTTTTCCCTCCAGTTCAGGGCACACACTCACCACAACAAGGCACCCGCCAAATTTCGCACTCTCGACTATGCAGAGCGCAATGGATACATTCGTGGTATAGTCAAGGAAATCATCCACGATCCTGGCCGGTAAGCTCGTATTTACCGTCAGTGGTCTGCCACTTACGCCGCCTTGACTAGCGGGGCACCACTTGCACGTGTCGTCTTCCGCGACCCTTATCGCTACAAACTTCGCAAGGAAACTTTCATCGCTACTGAGGGCCTTCACACCGGCGCCTTCGTTTACTGCGGTAAGAAGGCCACTCTCACCGTCGGCAACGTTCTACCCGTAGGCCAGTGCCCCGAAGGTACCATCATCTGCAATGTCGAGGAAAAAGTTGGTGATCGTGGTGCACTCGCACGTACATCTGGCAACTACGCCACGATCATCGGTCACTCCCCTGAGGACCACAAGACCCGGATTCGTCTCCCCAGCGGTGCAAAGAAAACAATCTCTGCGGGCTCACGTGCTACAGTCGGAATTGTTGCCGGCGGTGGACGTATCGACAAGCCACTGCTCAAGGCTGGTCGTGCGTATTACAAATACAAGGCCAAGCGGAACAGGTACGGAGAGGTTGTATGTATGGCGAGTGTGACGGAAGTGTTGATCTTTTTCTCCCCTTTAGCTGGCCCCGGACTCGTGGTGTTGCTATGAACCCCGTCGATCACCCTCACGGTGGTGGTAACCATCAACACATTGGTAAAGCCTCGACGATCGCGCGTTCTGCCGTTCCTGGACAAAAGGCTGGTCTCATTGCTGCCCGCCGGGTACGTTGCTGCTGTGTGTCTATACTTCGAGTTTGGAAAGCTGACTGTTTTCAGACTGGTCTGCTGCGTGGTACTGTCAAGGTCAAGGAGGTGTAGGCAAGTCGTTTACTTGGCTCTGTTTTTACATATGTCTTGCTATGAATTACGATGCCTGCCCCAAAAATATTTGTATGCATACATTCCTTTGGCACAAATGAGTCTGGTAACTCACAATTGGAGCGCTATCACTGACGAGTGTTTGAGTACTCACTTGACGTCATAGCTGTGTCAAGTTAGGAGTATAAAATGCCCAGCATTCAAACATCATTCCAGAATATCCTCATGTATCGCCCACTCGTATTGCGTTCTGCACGCCCTGCAATATACCCCGGAGCCTTCCGTCTCCCCATCGTAAGCATGTCTCCAACTGCGTGGAGCTGAACGACGTATCTGACCTACGCGAAAGCTGACATCTAGAAAGCTGGGGACAACATCGCCGTCGTCTCAAGGCCAGTCGGGCACCGGTCAGACGCCATCTGTTCATTCAGAGGGCAGTAACACCCTTATCATTCTCTCCGCCTTGGGTGCACTCGGCGGACTGTATTATTATTACACCCGCGGACAGCCTGCGGTCGATCGTGAAGCTGCGAGACTCAAGGAGGAAGAGATGGAGAGAAAGATGAAGGAGGCAGGAAAGAGCAAGATGGAGCGTGTGGGAAAACAGGGCCAGCGAGAGTACGACGAAGTCAAGGTGGGTGGACTAGGACGAACAGCCGGTAATTATCACTCGCTTTTGATAGGCCACCGTGCAAGATGCAGCCACCGCAGCACGCACCCGGGCTACAGAGGCACGCACAGATATGACGGAACGGGCACGACAAGGTGCACATGAAGCGCAAGTCAAGCTAGACGAGTTGAAAAACGCTACGGAACGGAAGATGAGCGAGGTTCGGGATCGCTCAGACGAAAAGATTGAAGAGGTCGCACGTCAAGCACACGAAGCAGAGAACAAAACCCGTGGCTGGTTTGGATGGGGCAGTTCAAAGTGAAATTGTGGACCGAGCGTGGATTGGGGCGTAATGTTGTACTGTTGTATTCCCACTTGATGAGGAATGGACCGGCATTAGCCGGCTTATCGCTGCAGACCATTTCGACCGCACTTTGTCCCGCGAAACCAGGAAGCGACAAGAGCAACAGACCCCAATTGTGAGCGTACGTCGTCCCTCGGATGATAGAGACTGGAATAACCGACTTTAAATCGTGTACATCCACATCCAGATTGGTGGTCGAGATGAGCACATCTCAGAACCGAGTTGTCCTTGTCGGAGTAGGGTACTGTATCATCGCCATCGACGATCTACTCGCGCTTACTGTCTCGCTTCCCCAGAGGAGCGACATGCTCAGGTAAAACGACCCTCGCAAAGCATCTTCGAACTATTCTACCGAACAGCGTTATAATCCATCAGGACGTGAGTGTGTCTCGCACACCTAAATTATGTAGATTAACTGGGAATCTGCTAGGATTTTGCTCCCGTGGGGATGATTTCAGACACGGCACAAGTCTCATATGACTAACCACTCTTTAATAGCCAGAAGAGTTGATCCCAATTCACCCAGTTCACAATGTTGCAGACTGGGATTCTCCACACGGAGGAGTTATTGATTGGCCTCGATTACGGGCATTTCTAAAGAGGGTAAAGGAGAGTGGAGTGATACCTCCTGACCACAGAAGTCACGACCATCTAAACGATCAGAGGGACATCCCCATCACCAATTCCACTTATCAAGAATTAACGACCCGATTTCGAGAAATTGAAGATGAACAACGGAAGAAGGGGATCCGCATCGTATGGGGACTCGTCGATGGATTTCTGCTTTACTGGGACAAAGTAATCGCATTGCAATTTCCTGACCAACTCATCAACTTTCCCGCTAACACCGCTTAGGAGATCATAGACCAGCTGGACGTCCGATTTTTCCTACGAATGCCGCATGACATTCTCAAACAACGTAGACATGAACGACACGGATATCACACAGCAGGTAAGAACATGCTCTCTTCGGGTGCACCCTCCGATGCTCAGCGACTGACTCTTCCCTCCGTCCTCACTAACACAACCTAAAACTCTCTGTCCTGTTCGCTCGGTGCACCCTGTCCGTCTGTCCACGCGATCGTCATTCGCGGCTACTCGTTTGGAGTGCAATTCAATCCAGAGGGGTCGCTATGGCGGGATCCCCCTATGTACTGGGAACATATCGTATACCCAGCGTATGTCGAGGCTCACAAAGATATATTCGAGAACGGAGACGTAGAAAACGGGAAGCTGACTGGGGAGAGAGTGCAAGGACTCGTGGTAATAGAGCCTGCGAAAAGGGGAGCAGAGATGAGCGTAGACGACATCATTCGAGGCTGCTGTGATGTACTTTGGGTCGTTGCGCACGCGTTGGATCCTGCCAGTACCTGGTAGAACCAGAAATCACATGTCCTTGCCAAATATGTCCTGCCTGCAAAGCCATCTCTTTTGAACGCCAACCGCTACCGTCTACGTCCGTATCCTGTTCTCATCGCAATTCAATGGCTCAAATTATCGTTGTTGGTGGTGGCCTTGCTGGTCTTTCTGCAGCACACACTCTTCTCGAACGCGGTGCGAATGTACTATTACTGGATAAGCAAGGGTACGCGATTCTCCCCTACGAAGGTACAAGGATCCTGCTCATGCACGACGTGCCTCAGGTTTATGGGCGGTAATTCCACCAAAGCCACCTCTGGCATTAACGGCGCAGGCACGCAAACGCAACAAGAGGCTGGGATTCCTGACAATGCCAAAATATTTTTCGAGGACACCAAGCAATCTGTAAGTTCCTCGATGTTGACGCGGAGTGGTCTCTCATTTCATTATCATTACTCTAGGCTCGCGACCTCGCCCGGGACGACCTCATCGGGGTCCTCACTGGACGGTCGGGTGATGCGGTAAACTGGCTACAGAACAAGTTCGGCCTCGACCTTTCCAAGGTTGCCCGCCTTGGTGGTCACAGTCAGCCTCGTACACACAGAGGCAGCGCTCAGTTCCCTGGGATGGTGTGTTTTGTTTGCGACAGTCCACGACTCTTACCGGTGCTCACGTTACAAACTGCCCAGGTTATTACCTACGCTCAGATGGAGCGCTTGGAGGATTTAGCTGTTAGTCAACCCGACAGAGTTAAGATTTACAAGAAGGCTCGTGTCAGCAACCTCCTCAAAGACCAGTCAGGCGCCGTAAATGGTGTCGAATTTGTCCGCAACGGGAAGACAGAGACTGCCTATGGACCAGTCGTCTTGGCCACGGGTGGTTATGCCGCAGACTTCACTTCAGATTCGTTGCTGAAGAGACACCGTCCTGAATATTATGACCTTCCGACAACCAATGGTGACCACTGTACTGGTGACGGTCAGAAGATGGCCATGGCCATCGGTGCTAGCGCCATCGACCTTGAAAAGGTCCAAGTACACCCAACTGGCCTTGTCGACCCCAACGAGCCAAATGCCAAGGTCAAGTTCCTTGCTGCCGAAGCTCTCCGTGGTGTCGGCGGTCTCCTTTTGGACAGTAACGGAGATCGTTTTGTTGATGAACTTCAACATCGTGACTACGTCACCGGTAAGATTTGGGAGAATGGCAAAGTATATATCTCCAGTGGTGGCTCCAACCAATGCACTAACTGTCCCGTTCCCTACTAGTACCCTATTCGCCTCGTTCTTAACGGTCAGGCTTCCCGCGAGATCGAATGGCATTGCAAGCATTATGTTGGTCGTGGCTTGATGAAGCGATTCGACAGTGGTGAGGCACTTGCCAAGGAGATGGGTATCTCCCCTGCATACCTCGAGAAAACATTCGCCACCTACAACGCTGGGGCAAAGGCCAAGAAGGATCCTTTCGGGAAGAAGGTAATTACCTTTGCTGGACTTTTCTACCCTCTCAGATTGACCCGTCCTTTTAGTTTTTCTCGTCTGGAGATTGGACTATGGATGACTACTTCAATGTTGCGATCATGACGCCTGTTCTACACTACACTATGGGCGGTCTTGAGATCGATGCCGAGTCACGTGTAATCGGAAAGGACGGCAAACCTATCACAGGTCTTTTCGCTGCTGGTGAGGTCGCTGGTGGTGTTCATGGTGCCAACCGACTTGGTGGTTCGTCTCTGTTGGGATGTGTTGTCTTTGGGCGCGTGTCTGGTGACTCTGCGGCTGCTTACCTACTCCAAACGACGAGTGCCGTCATTGAGAAGGCTGGTGGTCGTCTTGGTGCATTGGCAGGACAACTTGCCCCTCAACCCTCTGCCTCCCAAACTACCCCTTCTGCATCAGCGCCGAGCGCTGTTGCACCTTCATCGTCAGCAGCCAAGGAATTCACGGCCGCGGATGTCGCCAAGCACAACAAGAAGGATGATATTTGGGTCATCGTGAACGGACAGGTTCTCGACGTCACGTCGTTCTTGCCCGATCATCCAGGAGGAGAGAAGGCGATCTTGTTATATGCTGGACGTGATGCCACGGAAGAGTTCAACATGCTTCATGATCCGAAGGTTTGTCTCATCTGGTCTTGCCAGTTTTGCACCAGCGTAACGTTTATCCAGGTCATTCCAAGATATGCACCTGACTCAGTGATTGGCGTGCACAAGAAGTAGTAAATACACACGTTCTCTGTTTCAGATTGCACCTCGGAAGAGATGATGTCAGCAGAGAAGGTTGCGAATTGGTTAACACGCTGGAAGTAATCGTAGCAGCAACCTGTTTGTTCCCTTATTTTGCGTACGCCCTATTGTATCTTGCGTGACCTTGTGCTCCCATATATCATTGTCAACGTCGGTTTTCCACTGGTCGAATCCATACGTTTTCTGCTAAACGTGATGTACAAAATTAGGGCCGTACGTCCCTAACGATTGCTGCAACGAATGACAAACTCTTGAGACAAAAATACAAAGACCTCAAGTCAGACACACAGACGAACTTCGCACCGCGTTACGAGCCTTGCACTAGCCCTAATCATCCAGGAAAGATTCAAGGACAACCTTGGCCTTGATCACCGGCAAGGTATTGCTTCCCCCCGATTCCTGCTGCATCCACTTCGTCATCCCCAACTGAGTCGAACACAATACCTTCTGGCTCTTTGCCGTTCCACCAGCTTTCCCTTGTCCACTGTCGTAATCATTCACGTCCTCCATCGTGGTTTCCCTAAACGTCTCCGACGGACGAACAGTCAACACTTCAAAATCAGCCGACACGACCTCCCCAATCATCTTACTGAACTGCGCGGCGGTCGAAATGATGGATGACACCTTGTCTCCAAACTTGGACGAAATCTTTGACTCTGCATCGGAAAAGGTGAGGGCACAACCCGCTGCCACAACAATGGCAGAAAGGCCTGACACAGTAACAGAGACGAGAGGTTTCTGGTTGCCCATACAGTCGGGATAGATATAAGTGCGTGTGAGAGATCGCCAGCGCCCCGATATCGTTTGAGCCTCTGTTAACCAATGTCGCTATCATCAGCGGAAATGTTGTTGGCACTCGAAACAAAATTGCTTACCTGATTTCTGCAACCGTTCGTATGTCTTGTTGATAAGGTCGTTGAACTCTTTCTTGGTGGTCCACGAGGAGACGAGCGAGCGCATGTAATATGTAACATAGGCCTGGAATGCGATCGGGAGGAACACCTCCACCTCATCGCGATCGTTCTTTCCCAAGCAGTTCGTCAAGGTTTGGCCTATGGACTCCGAAACTCGTTTCACCATAGAGAGCTGTTCGTTCGTCGGTTTCGTAGTCCGCTGCCTGAAGTCCTTCATCGTTTCCTCGGCCATGAATGTGGTAGTCTGCTGAACCTCTGCGTTAAGCTTCTGCAGCATCTGGATAATCATCGTGTCCGCGTATATATCTGCCGTGGTGACGAAGCGCTGCACGCCGTCCAACTGGGACTGACGCTCTGCAAGGGCCGACTTGAGCTCTATCGACTGCTCCTCATAACGTCGCTGGATCTCGATGGTTTCAGATTGGAAGATCTCCTTGAGCTCGGGAGCTCGGACATAGATCTCCTTGAGAGAAATGAGATGGCGTCGCAGTTCCTCGTTCTCCTTGTTTCTCTTTGTGAGTTCAAGGGTCAGGTCCTCCGCTCTCTTAGCGTCCGCGCGCAGCCATTGATCGACTGTGGTGGTGAGCTTGATGACAGCGGCGTAATCCTTCCCTTCCGTCGTAAATCTCTCATAGACCCTCCTCGACTCCTCTGACACTCGAGAGGAGGACTGTCTGAGGGCCTCAAGCTCCTCATTATGATGTTTCTGGAGCTCCTCGATTTGAGAAGACGAGGCAGCCAGCTTACGCTCAAGTTGTTCGAGGTCCCTGCTTGCGTGTGTGAGTTCTCCCGCCTTAGCAGCGTCTTCACGCTTCCATTGCTCGACTTGATCGTTGAGCGTGGTAATCGTGTTATCTTTGACACCGGCAAGTAACAAAGTGGCCTGGAGTTGCTCGTGAAGGGAGCGAAGCTCTGTCGACTGCACATCGTAACGCTGTTGAAACTCGGTGATTCGAGAAGATGAAGCGGACAGCTCGCTCTGGAGTTGCCCAACCTTCTTGCGTGCAGTGTCGAGCTCCTCCGCTTTGGTGGCATCCGTACGCTTCAACTGCTCGATTTGGGAAGTGAGTTCTACCGACCGTGCCGACTGGGCCGCACAGCGTTTCTGATACTCGATGATCTGAGAGGATGAAGCGGATACATCTTGGCGGAGCTGCTCGAGTTCCTTGTGTACGGTGGTGAGCTCCTCCGTTTTGGTGACGTCTGAGCGCATCCAGCTCTCTATATCGGAGAAGTTAACACCGTAAGCCGTATTTCATAACTCTGCTGGAACTCACCGATTTGGGAGGATGAGGTGGCCAGATCGCGACGGAGCTGGTCGAGGCCCTCGTGAGCGGTCCTAAGCTGCTCCGCCTTTGCGGTATCGGAACGTTTCCACTCCTCAAGTTGAGAGATAAGAGAGGATACAGCTTGGCTGTTGCCCGACTCCTTGTCTTTGAGCTGCTCGTGGAGGGTGCTAAGCTCCACCGACTGCATGTCGTAACGTTGCTGCAGCTGAGCGATCCGAGTGGTGGAGCTGGTCAAATCTAGCTGGAGATCCTCGATCTCCTGCAAAACAGTTAAGATTTGTTCTTCCTTCAAAGCGTCTTTATGCGTCCATTCCTCGACTTGTGCAGTAAGAGTGGCGATTGTTCGAACCTTGTCGTCATAGGACGACGTTCTTGTCTGGAGTTCCGTGCGCACAGAGGCGAAATCATCCAACTGCGCCTTATAACGGCCCTGAAGCTCAGCGAGCCGCGAAGCGGAAGCAGACAAGTCCCGCTGAAGCTCCTCGACCTGCTTGGTGATAGTCGCGATCTGTTCTGCTTTCGCGGCGTCCGCACGCTTCCATTGGTCGCGTTCTGCACCAAGGGAGACAATGGTATGTTCGTTGCCTCCGACAAGGGACGTCTTTGCTTGGAGATCGTTGCGTGCCGAAATGAGGTCGCGTGACTGCGCCTCATAACGGCCTTGAAGCTCCGCGAGTTTAGAGGCGGAAGCAGACAAATCTCGCTGTAGTTTCTCGACCTGCGTGGAAATAGTCGCGATCTGCTCCTCTTTACTACTACCAACAAGCTTCCATTGGTTAACCTCTGCGGTAAGGGAGGCAATGGTGTGGGCATTTTCTTCATTGGATGACGTCACACTTTGGAGCTTGTTGCGCACAGCGATGAACTCGCGTGACTGCGACCCGTAGAGGTCCTGGAGCTCGGTGAGTTGGGAAGCGGATGTAGACAGGTCTTTTTGGAGTTTCTCAATCTGTTCGAGGAGAGTCGCGATCCGCTCTGCCTTCTTGGCATCCGCGTGCCTCAGCTGGTCGGCTTGGGCAGTGAGAGAGTTGATGTTGCTCTCATTTTGCGACGTCTTCTCTTTGAGTTCGTCACGGGTGGCGCTGGCCTCCCTCGACAGTGCTTCATACGATCTCTGGAGCCCAGTATTCCTAGCGTTGGCCGCGGCGATGTCACGACGAAGTTCCTCCATCTGCTGGTTCTTCCTCTCCAACGCACGAGCGATGTGCTTTGAAACTGCATGTTCGCCTGGAGCAATATCTGTCCCGTCGCGATACAGGATTTCGATCTGATGGAGCTCGTCGCGGACAGAGCTGAGCTCCTTTGATCGTGCCTCAAGACCCTCCTGGAGATCTGCGATTCGGGAGGAGGCGGAGGACAGGTCACGCCGAAGCTGCTCAACATCCCTGCGCGCAGTCGCAATCTGTTGCACTTTCACGCTATCATCGCGCTCCGCCTGGGCGGCCTTGGTGGTAAGAGTCGAGATGGTGTGCTCCTTCTCCTCGAGGAGCGACACATTGGTTTGGAGCTCCTTGCGAATAGAGATAATATCATGCGACTGTGCGTCGTAGCGTTTCTGGAGTTCGGCTGCCCGGGAGGAGAAAGCGGCCAGGTCCTGCTGAAGCTTCTCTTTATCAGCAGTGATTTGCTCTTCCTTGGTAGCATATGTACGTTTCCGCTGATCGACTTCAGCGGTGAGGGTGGTGATGATACGCTCCTTCTCTTCGACGAGGGACTTGTTGGCTTGAAGTTCTTTCCGAACAGAGCCAAGCTCCATAAACTGTGCGTCGTAACGATTCTGGAGCTCTGCTATCTGGGAGGCGGAGGCGGAGGAGTTCGTCTGGAGCTTCTCGTAGTCTCGACGTATGGTGGCGATCTGCTCTTCCTTCATTGCATCTAACTGCTTCCACCGAGCAACTTCGGCGTTGAGCGAACCGATCGTATGATCCTTCTCTTGAATCACGGCGGTGATCTGCTGCGTCCTCGAAGCCTCCGTGTCCTTCCACTGAACGACTTCGGCTGTGAGAGAGGTGATAGTGCGGTCTTTCTCATCATGAAGCGACATTGTCACTTGCAGTTCATGGCGGATGGAGTTAAAAATTTTACACAGCTCAGCATAGTGCCGCTGAAGATCGAGCATTTGAGAAGACGTATTGGACAAATCCAACGAGAGCTGCTCCAGTTCTTTGCTCGAGATGGTAACCTGTCCCGTATTCGTCGCACCCATGTGCTTCCACCGCTCGATTCGGGTGGTGACGGTGGTGATCGTGGTGGTGATCGTGGTGATCGTGGTAGTGACGGTGGTAATGTTGGAATCTACTTTGTCGTACTCTGGTGCAGTTTCTAGATCGCCGCCACGCATAGAATCGAGCTGGATCTGGAGCAAGGCAATTTGGGAAGACGAGGCGACACTCTCCCGCTGAAGCCTCTCGTTTTCCATTTCGAGGGCCTTGTATTCATCGCCATAGTGGTGCTGGCGAGCCTCGATTTCATCCTTCATACGGTCACCTATGTTAGTTATTCGGTCCTTCTCTTCGCGATGCAAACGCTCTATCCGACGTAACTCCTCCCATGCGGAGCTGAATGTAGAATTCGGCGGTACCACGGCAGCATTGGAAACAGATACGACAGAAGACTGTCTGGATTCAGTGACTGTGGGGTAGCGTGTTTCTTGGTAAATCGAGGCCCTCCTTTGTACCCCATCTTGAATGGAGGACCGCGTCTCGTGTAGTTGCCGGCTAGCAGTAGTTCGGGAGAAGGTGGATGAGTCGCGCCGAGGTTGCACGGTTATCTCTCTGGCGGTGGCGAGCTGTTCCGTTTTCTGAACATCTGCGCTTTTTCGTTCCTCGACTTTGGTGGTTGTGGTAGAAAGATAGGTAACGGTGTGGTCTGTCTGTTCAGTCCCTAAATCAGTAGTTCTTGAATTGGCATCTGTGAAAAAAAGCAAAGGCAGTGAGACCAATGAAGAGAATTCGACTCCCCCATCTTACCGGGTTCCAAGCTATAATTAATCGTCTCCGGTGTGCTGACCATAGGTTGGATATGCTCTCTATCATTAGAAAATTCAGGCTGCTGGTGGAAAACGGGTTGAATCAAGTTCACGAGAAGCGGATACCTCATTACCTCGGAACCCTGAACCCCGTATCCT
>JBBPQW010000320.1:0-24553 GCA_038092695.1 Boletus rubropictus
AGGCTGGTGGGATTCTGAGTCAGAATCCCACCAGCCTTCGCAGCTTGGCCTGAGGCTGCAATGTCGAACGTCGGACCTCGGAACTCCGTTAACACAGCGTTACGTCGATGTGTCAGATACAAACTCTAGGCTAGAGCTTGTATCTGACACATCGACGTAACGGAGTTCCGAGGTCACGCCGGAGTGTGAGAATGAGGTCCCGGTTCGGCTATGCAAACATCCCGGTTGGTTTGATGCTTCATATCCTCTACGCACGACAAATCTACGCACAATGCTCCCTGAAAATAAGTAAAAATGTACTAGATCTGGTCGACTGCGATGACAGAGGGCGCCGGCTAATCCTTATCCAACCCGTGGCTGTAACGCTGAATCCGGTTCCCCTATTCATGACACAACAGTTGCGACAAATGGACCACAGGAATGGGCCATCGTAACAAAAGGCAGTGGTGTAAATGTGTTGGCACAGCCAGTACAGGAACGCAAGGCTGGCGTGGACATAAGACAACTTTCCACTTGGAACTTCCACAAGTACTTGGATTGAATGCAACCTCAACGTAGTTTTATTGAATCAACGAGTTCACGATGCAGTTACTGCACTGAGCTTCAAGCTCCGATGTCAAAATTACTTCTGAGCTTTTCAATGGATAAGCAAGTGTCGAGCATGGGGAAACAGCAGCCTTCGAGTTCAAAAGCTATGTGGCACCACATTACAATGAACGCGCGAGATGGTTCTTTTGCGGCGCAAGGGACAATTATTGCATTATAGGAATAAAGAAATTGTAACAAGAAAATGGGTATCAGATTTAGAGGAGCGGTAACTGCTGCGAAAGCTATGCATTCTCGAAAACAGTTGTGCGGGTATATGACAACACAAACACAAACACAAAGAGAGAGCGAAGGAGTCAGAGCTCAACGAGCTCGTCGAGGTTCTAAGAGTGTATGTGATTATAGTGGACTCTTGAGACACAGCGGCACACCACTTACTAACGGATAATGGCTTGAGTACTACCCAAAGTGAAGAATAGCGATCAGCATCCACACACAACGATACACGGGGATCCTACACTTGGCTTCTGAGAATATTTATTCTTGTCTTCCTCTCGAAGACTTGATGATTTGTACTGAAAATATTCCTCCAGAGTACTGACATTGACCTCGGTATTCCGGCGGACAAGGCGAGGAGTCCACTCGGTCTTGACCTTGATTCTGGGACCAGCGGTAAAGGTAGTTCGTCGGGAAATGATCCTGGTCTCATCCCATGCCTGACGGGCTGCAGTGATCTTGTCGACACGCTGTCTAATCGAAGGTGTCCATGAAAGCGTGTTCGTTACCAGCATTGTCTTCGATAACGAACCTAATGGCCAGCAACAATTCCCGCAGGGTTGACTTGGGATTTGCCCCTTGGGCGAGCGATAAGAACATAACGATAGCAGTATAAGGGCTTGCAGCTTACTCAGATGATCAATAAAAAACTTTCCCAAAATCAATCATAGTCCTTCGTAACCAAAGTTGGAACGTACCATTGTGACCGTTCCATTGTAACGATCGTCCACAGCTTTCTCGTTGTCTTTGCAAGCAGCCAGAGATATCTATAGCGCACAGTGAGCGCAACCAGCATACAAAGCCATTACTCACCACGTGGGCACGATTCATGTCAACTTGCTGCAAAGAGCACCCTCCATCGCAGGTGAACCAAGAGGGAGGAGACAGGACACGTTGGATGTCCCCCACGAAGAACGGGACCCATTCAGAAAATGGCGGCGAGCTCCCGGCGGAGACTGCAGTGATTGATGCGTGGACTCGAGATACCGGTCGTCCTCGAAGCTTATGAGATGCAATGGTGGTTGGACTACTTGAGACCAGAGGAATACCCCTCCTCTCTGGATCAACATTCAAACGTGAACAAGATGACAAAGGCCGAAAGGAAGACATACGGAAGGGTTGTGGTCGAGCTGAACAATGATGTTAGTCCTTGCCGGCAAGAACTGTAATCTTACGAACTTTGCCAAGATATCGATGCGCGACCCTGCCAAATACATTGCTCAACTGCGGGCTCGTTGCACTTAAAATGGTCCAAATCTATCGGACAGGAAACCATCAAAGAGAGTATCATCCGAATGCAAGCAGCCCACCAAGCATCGTTTGAGAGTGACACGAGTCCAACAATGCCTGTAAGGGCATAAGCACGATGGTGAGGACAGTAATAAAATAACTGACAAATAATTTACAACCACGTGGGAGTGGATTGACTAGCCATTTCTTAAGGTCCTGAGGGGCTGATCAGCTCTTTCACAAGGAACCCTGCACAGGAACATTCACATTATCAATGATCTGCTCCCCGTCGCAAGTGTATATCTCTGATCCGCGTCACAACCGGTTGGCATATGGACTAGAATAGGGTAACTCACCCTCATCCAATCCATCCGGCTCTGTGTGATGCTCGCAGGGCACCTGGTGGCCATGACCGGAGTCTGTTCAATAGTGTACATCAAAATGCAGGAGCGACAGCTAAGCAGTGATATTTCTGACAATAGAAGAAGAGGTGATCCCCGGCGGCAACGTTTCGCACGAAGAGCTGGAGTTGTTTTATCTTCGATATAATAAATGGAAAATCCATCAACGTGTACGGATAACGGGAGCTCACTATGTTCCTTCTGGTGGGCCAAAGTGCCCCTGGAATAGACTTGTGATCCATCATTAGTACGATATTGTCCTCTGGATATCCAAAAACCTCTATACGAACCAATCAGCTTGGGCGAGGTAGAAACGATCAAACTTACCTATTAAAAGGCGGCGCAACTTCTTGGCGTCAATGTGCGCATGATAGAGCTTATGAAAGCCTATCAAGGTGGTGTCCTTGATGCCAATCAAGAGAGCCTTCCTTTCGCCGCTGACCGAGCAATCAGAACGAATGTGTGCCATTGAGCGAGGAGGTTATGTGAGCGGCGCTAATAAGACGAAGTTGCAGATAAGATACGGGGGGGGGGACGAACAGAAGCTTGCAAAGAAATGGGCAGTGAATGGCAGCCCTTTTTAACAATCACAAGGAATGGAGATGATCCCCGGCCACCTACACAGGATCCACAGGATCGGCTCTCACGAATAATTCATTGTATAAGGTATTTTCATGAGCTTAATTCTTGGAGCAGAGGATCTGTAGCAAGAGTGCAAACAAGTTAAACAGGCAGTTCGGCAGGCCATATGCTATTGACACTACACCAGATATAGTCCAATAGAGGAGAACCTTGGAAGCATATGTATTAGTGATGGAATGGTGTCCGTTGTGAATTGTGATCGTAACAGTGCTGAATGTCAATGGACATGATCATAAGCGTTGCAAGCCACCTGGGTCAGCCATATGTCCCTCATTTCCCGTTTCCACCTAAGCAGACATCGACAGGATGGCTGAAGATCAGTTAAACAATGACACTCCCACCACATGGGTGGTCTCCATGTCCCTTCGAATGGTCCCTGCTGGGATGGTGACGGTCTACGAAAACCGGTCTTCGCGAGAGCCTGCAGCTTTTTTGCCCGACCACTAATTCCGTTAGATGGACGATTGAAATAAAATAAGGTGGCGACATCAGCTGCGAAGTAGACGATCCGCATTCGCTGCTGGTGGGAGAGCGAGGGGGCGAGATACGAGACGATCTCTTGTTGCAGTTCGGCTGGTAAGTCAAAAAATGGTGAAGGTGCGTTGAACGACTGCGAATTTCTACTGCGTCGGGATAAGGAGGCAAATGTACGGGCGTCATTTATCACTGCGCCCATTCCTGACCGCAGGAAGAGGGCACGTGAGTAACGGAGAAGTGCAAGCGATTCGCCCTTGACTTGCGCCATATATGCCGAGTTGCGCTGAAGAACAGCGGACAGGGTTTGATTGCACCCCTGCCATCCAATGGTTCTGTCCCCGACGGCAGCTTGGTCGTCTATGTACAAGTCGTCCAGCTTGACGTTCCGCAGAGTGTAGTTCTCTTCAATTGCACTGACGATCCTGTGTGCCCCACTCAAGGTCAGGCTATTTGCGTTGCACTGCAGACGTTCTAGACGACAGCGAGTTGATCTCACGTAGTCTACGAGGGTTGGCACAACGGCTCGAGTCATGTTAGTGGCGGAGAGATCCAGCTCTCGAAGATAAGGTGTGGTGAGTTGAGATAGGAAGACTCGGGCGAATGAGTCGCCTAAGGAGCTGCAATGAAGTATTTGCAAAGTGCATACACGGGACGAATTCAATGCACTCGCAAACTCGGCGACAACGTCTGGATCAGTGGTCAGAGGGTTCTGGCGGGCATGGATAAGCCAGAAAGGACACGAGCTAGGATGCACTTACGCCAGAGAGACATAGTTCTCTCAGGGCCGTATTACCTCGCAAGAAAGCAGCTACGGCAAGAAGACCTGGGGCGCCAATTCCGTTTTTCGTAAGAAAGAGTTCGGTGAGACCCTCTCGGCCATGAAGACCAGCTGGCGAGGTCAGGAACTCGAAAAGTCGGATGCAACCCGTGTCGCCCAAAGCGCTGGCCCCAAGGTACAACCTGTGAACAACCTGGCGCTTTCGAATTGCAGTGATAATCGCATTAACAGCTGTACAAACGGTAAGTCAACACTGGGAGCTGCATCAGGAGTAGAACCGACGACAACGTACTTAAGCTTGACGCAAGACGAGGACTAATGATCTGCAGCCTGTGGTTGACTGCGGAAGATATTGTAGCTGGGTCCTGGTCGTATTTGTGCCGCCACCTCGATCTCGACGACAATCTGAGCTGCATGTTGCGAAGGCCACGTTAGCAATACAGTGTGTCTCAAGGTCGTCTGTCCGTAGCCATGTCCTGGGTCAGCGGTGTTGGGTGACCGTGTGTGAGTTGTGGCAACCGCTTCATCAAGAGACCGTAAAAACAGTATATCCTAATTCGCGGGAGAACATTCTTTCGATTTAACTCGATTCGATTCGATTCGATTCGAGAAACGAGCACATAAACAAGCCGGGAAACTGCTTGGCTGACGTAAACCTACTCGTTAGTAGCTGATCATCATGAAGGTCAACTTGGTATGCTCCTAGTGTGCTTCTACGTGCTGAAAAATAGATTGGAAGGTCGCTGTCGAAGGCTGTTGTCATGGCCAACTCGATGCTATCTACCAGCAAGTTAGGTCGTTGCAAGACAGTAACAACTACAAAATCGAGTTGCTCCTGATCTGTGGTGATTTCCAAGCCGTCCGAAATCATCGTGACTTGCAATGCATGGCTGTACCACAAAAGTATCGTCAACTTGGTGACTTCCACAAGTAAGTCCTAAGCGTTGTTTATTGGCTTCATAGAGTGCAAAGGTGACGTATCAACATTCCCAGATACTACACTGGCGAAAAGGTCGCACCGGTGTTAACGATCGTCATCGGTGGTAACCACGAAGCATCTAACTATCTCTGGGAACTGTGAGATAGCTAGGTAAATTTAAGTAGCAAACCTACAATGTTAACAGGTATCACGGCGGTTGGCTGGCGCCCAACATATACTTTATCGGCCACGCAGGTTGCATCCAAGTGAACGGCGTTCGGATTGCCGGTGCTTCGGGGATCTTCAAGAATCATGATTTTCACCAAGGTTTGTAAACTTTGCATAGCGTCTCGTGTATTGGTGCTCACTTTAGACAGGTCATCACGAGCGTATGCCGTACGATCATAGCTCGATACGCAGCATATACCATGTCAGGGAGTATAGTATCCGTCGCCTGTCCCTTGTGAATACCTTTCCCTCCGCCATAAACCTTTACTGAAAAACGTCGAAAGCTTTCCAAGCCAGACATCTTCCTTTCACATGACTGGCCACAATCAATTGAACAGTACGGGGACACCCGAGCGTTATTGCGCAAAAAGCCTTTTTTTAGACAGGATATCGACTCAGGAAAGCTTGGGTCGCCTCCCCTTATGGGGCTGCTGCAGACTCTCCGCCCTGATTGGTGGTTCTCTGCTCATCTGCACGTCCGTTTCGAGGCAGTCGTGGAACATGGTGGCAGCGAACAGAGTCCGGGAGAGGGTAGACTGCTCGTAGCCGCAGCGAACCCTGAAGAAATTGTCATTTCCGACGAAGACGTCGATGAAGGCAACACCGCGATAGAAGCAACCTCGATGGGCGAGGTATGGCCTACAACGTCTCAGAATCCTGATGAGGTAACAATGGTCAGTGACAAAGAAGAGTTTGCCGAACCAGCCCTAGACTCGTCATCTCACAGTCCGAAACGAAGTTCATAGCTCTAGACAAGTGCCTCCCGCGCAGAGACTTTTTGGAGGTATTTTTTTGGCGGTCGTCAACATGCAGTGACTGACCCATCAGCCCAGATCGTCGAAATCCAGGTCCCACACTCTATGGGCGTACCTATAGGACAAACGAGTCCAGTCTTGACTTATGATCCAGAGTGGTTGGCCATCACGCGAGCCTTTCATCAGTATTTTACTACAACTCGCCAGCAAACAATTTATCCAGATGAGTTGACGGCACGAGCACGAGTTTCTACCGAACTGGAATGGGTTGAGGAAAAAATTGTTCGCAAGGCCACAAATGACGATGCCAAATCGCCTCTGTCTGTCGATAACTGTCAAGTGTTCGTTCAGACTGCCCCAGGTCCTGGGAGTGAGGGGAATGCAAAGCTTCAACAACGTAAGTTGAGGAATAACGAAGGTTAATAGTATGAAGTATCTTGACGTTGTCGCAGCACCATGGCATACCAATCCACAGACTGTCGCGTTTTGTAATATGCTAGGCATTGACAACAAGGTTAACCCATCATCGAATACCTAGCGTTGCTATTGGGTTGTTGTACCCTCTTGCTGAGGAACGAATTGTTTTGCGTTTTCGATGGTTGACCCCGAATCCAATTATATGTACACCTTGAATGTGTCGGAGTACAAACCATCCAACAACATCTCAGTCCTGGACTCTGATCGCTCAAGCGTTCGATTTTCGTTGAGGCTGTCCGCGTCTGTTCAGTGTGGTCAGGCTAGAGGCGGTAGCCCAGCAAATTGCAATACCCGACCTTGCGAACTGCACAGGAACGCATGGCTATTCCATTTACCGCACGCGTCGGACTCATGCCTAACCTTTCCGTTTAACGTCCAAGTGGGTCTATTTCCTACACCGTCAGATGCCAGCGTCGATATCGAACCAACTACTGGCTCAATTACTCAGCCGTTTTCTCAAACTCCTTGCATCCATTCGTGGGTTACCGTTTTGTAGGCTGATCAGTCGCCTGTTCGCATTCCTCGCTTCCCTTTGTCGAAGGACATATGCAAACCGACGCAGACCAGCTCTCCACCAACGTCCAGGACCATTTGCTTCATCAGCCATTCCGAGTAATGGCGTCGTCTGTGCCATGAGTGATCCCTTGTCCAGACCTTCTGATGATCATGAACGCGGTCGGCCTTCTCCGGTGGATTCACCTTACACCAATGCGAGAAGCCGATCTGGTCACCTTATCCCATATTCACCCACCCCAGCAAGGCGCTACTCGCGGGACCATATCCCATGGATGTCTGGTAGCCAGACTTCACTTCAGGGTGAACCCATGTCGATCAATCATGACTCGCCACAGGTTGGGACCGACTTAATCCTTCGACCGAGCTCTGGTACTGCTATCCACACTCACCATGGCAGTCACACACCGACCTCAGATATCTATACATATATACCTGACCCTCCCAGTCCGCTCCCTCAATTGTCTGGCTTTACACTTGAGACATCACTCGGAAACCTTGGCATCAAAACTCATTCAGCTCACGTTCTCCATGCAAATAACTTGGAAGCTTATCGGAGCCGAACGCCATCGTCAGCGAAATCTTCACAGTTATCCATCTCGCGTAATTCCTCCGCCTCTCGGAATTCAGTCGGGCGAGAGTCATATCGAGAGCATCGTGGCCCGCGTGCTCGTGCTCGAACCCCGGCTCCAGGCCAGGATTCATTCGTCTGTGGTCCTTTGTCTTCATCCACTCGGAGAAGCCCCGAACTAGGCAGTACTGCCGCCCCGGAAAACATTATTGCCCCACCGAGTGTGCACGATCCAAATCTGCCTGGGGAACCTATCCGTGTCGGAAATCGATTCTACCCAATGTCTGTTCATGGTATACTCCGGTATGAAACCCGCCCGACCAGGTAGGGTACATGAGGTATTTGACCGAGCCCGAAGCTCATATGACATCCCAGACCTTCATCTGATTTGGATTACATGATTGAGGCGATGACGTACCAATACCCCGAGACGCCGTTCGTTTCATTACTGTGTCACAGGTAAATCTCATATTAACTTCCGTGTACAGAGAGGACATGCCAGTGAGTTGGGAAGCCTACCGGCACCCAGAGGGCGCTCTTTACTTCGTGCATAACGAATCGGTTAGTGGTTCTGACACGGGATGCTATTACTTATCTCAA
Organism: Boletus rubropictus; assembly: GCA_038092695.1. NCBI lineage: Eukaryota > Fungi > Basidiomycota > Agaricomycetes > Boletales > Boletaceae > Boletus > Boletus rubropictus. The sequence continues at coordinate 8,414 of JBBPQW010000320.1, forward strand.
GTATGAATCCGTAGAAAACGTTCACGGAAGTGAACATATGCAATGAACAAATCCACACGGACATCGAGTACTACAGAGAGTACCTGTTGTCGGCGTTGGACACTGAGATTAAGGGACGAGATCTCTCCGAATCCCTGAAAGTCAACGAGGTTCAGCTAGTTTTGGAACCCAAGCTGGAAGAGAAAGAAGTGATTTGTTGTTATTATTTTGTGAACCCACGAACCAGGAGTCTTTTTTGGCTGGATGAATGGGATGGTGATGACGTCTTCAGGGAGTGTGCTGGTAAGCTCTCGGCTCCGCACAAAGGTAAACTTCAGGCTGCTAGGGGTTCGGGGCTCACGAAACGATTTGACTCCATAAGGGCTGGCTATTCAAGCGCATTACTGGTGTGCCACATACGTGAGTCGAGTGTTTAAGTAAAGTGTTCACGGGCCTGACGTGCTGTCAAATATATAGTCACATACGATGTATTGGTGCTAATGCAACTCCAGGTACCACTGGAATTTCTACCCGAACTTTTGCGAGGTTACTCAAGAGTTGAAAGATGAGGTAGTGGATATGATTCTTCATGCTACATCTGGTGAATACTCGACCCCGCTGTTGTGTGTTGCATTTCACAATCAGAGCTACAGATCACTTAACGTCACATCGGTCGTCATGCCCCCTAAACCCCGAGGAACTAAACAAGCACTTATCTCTTGTTGAGCGGATTGATGGTAGGTTTTACTATGGTAACATTCACCTATTCACCTCTTGCTTGCTCAGCTAAAAAAGCAAACAAGCGCGGACACTGTGCGGTCATTATAGGTATATTGGAACATTATTCATCGGGTTCACGGGGAGTTCGCTAATGTTTGCCAGGTCGAATCATGCACATATTCTGTACGTCTCCATCATGCTTTCCAATGTTAACGTATCCTGTTTACAATTGCAGATCACAACCACTTTCTCAACTTTTACGGGGAGGATTGCGCACGTCTTAACTTTGACCAAACGATCCATGGATGGAAATACCATCCTTCACAACGCATGAAGATCTTTGCACCACTGTTATTCATGACACCCGTGAACAATGTGCGGCTGCTACACAAAATTTTCGTCGACAACATCGCAAGCAAAGAAAAATGGAACATGTTCATTGATAAGCTGAAGTCAGAACTCCAAGAAACCAGTGTACTGGTGAGCGGACCAAGTCATCGAGTTTTACACAGGATGACTAGACAACTTCCAGGCGACTGTACTTCTGAACGCCAATGTCGCCTTCCTTCCAAAACAGTCAGGCACGGGAGCTCTATCTGAACAAATCCTCAGCTATTCGTCACTAGTTGCAAGTATGGCGAGCATCATGCTCGGTTTGGTCTTCATGGGGCACAGCCGAACCGAGTCGAGGAATACCCCGTTCGAAGCTGTCAGTCATAATATCCCCTCGACATGTGAGATCTCTGAATTGAACAGGCCAAATTTTTGCATGAATTACGAGACGAAAGGCACGGTCTTGAGACCCTTGCCATCGTTTATAGCCTACCGCATGCTTTCCTCATGTGGGGGTAAGTGTCCTAGGTGTTGTGAGTGATAGGTCCCCCTAACCATGCCTTCCCAGCATGCTATTTTTCTTCGCAGCTTTCGCGGTTCAGTGGTACTACCTGGCCAACACGGCTTCACGGGCTTTCGCAGGCGTTTTCATGTTCGTGGTAGCCTTTTTGGTTGTATGGAGTATCTGGACCGCTCGAGACCGGCATGATTCCTGGTGGTTTCAACCTGATTCAACCCAGGCGCAGCATAATGAGGGGGGCGGCACGGTGTCTCCTAGTACCCCGATGGTGGGGTTGGATTTTCTCCGCTGGGTCCCGCAATCGTTGATTCAAATGTTTTCAACTTGCAAAACCCCTCCTGGCGAGAGCTATCCCATGCAAGACACTGCGAGTCTTCACGTCGTTATCGATCCACCAAATACCTAACCTCTACGTCGACTCTCGCGTGGTCTAGCTACCACATGCAACGGTTGAAATGATCTGGATTATGTAACAAATATACCACTTTATGTACTACGTAAATACCTCACCTGGAATCTCTCATCTCACCACTTCATCTCTTCGACATCGCCCCATAGCGTTTCTTATCTTGTTGTGTCGCTTCCAATACGCCCCTGCACTTGACATCGTTCAGCGGTTGGAAGATTCCAACACAGGAGTTAACTGGGTTGTAACGCCCTGAGCTTCTGGCATTGGTGGCCGCTGGCTCGCTTCTCTGCTGGATTGACCTGGGCTCGCCGCTGGTAGCTCGAAGCGTACTCCACAGGACACAATTAGTACGTGTTAGGATGGTATTAGGTTCGCCTCGGGGCCAACAAGCACTCTAGCCGGCGAAGCCCGTCATTCAGAAACACTTCGAATGGAGTGCCATGCATCGTCGAAAATTATTCCAGGCTCTCCATTCTCAACCAAACTGCAGGCCATCCCTTTGTCCAGCCGGTCTTACTTGAATTGCGCTGGTGAAGGACTCCATGGGGCTGTTGGTCAGTCCCAGAAATCGATTATCACTAGTTCACTCATTTATGCTACGTCATTCGCCTCACTAAGGTGCTCAGAAGATTATTTCGCAATTAAACTCACACCGTTCTGCGGTGACCAGGCTGACACTGAATCATAACCCGCTGCGGGATGACGGAGTGTCCTACCTATTCAACTACCTTTGCTCGACACCTGGCTCCCGGCACCGAGTTGCGTTGTTCGAAATTAATCTGAACAACACAGAATTCGGTTCCAAGGGTTTGCAGGCAATTTCGGACTACATCCGGGGAAACGAAGTGTTGAGAGTGCTATGGCTGGCTGGTGTTTGTGCTCATTATATGCGTTTCTTCTGTCATGTTCCTTATATGACATGTTTCAGAATGCGCTCCTTCCGGACCCCGTAGTCTTCTCGTCACTGGCGAGCGCTATCAACGACTCTCAGCTCCGTTCTCTCTCGCTTGCAAGCAACAACCAACTGGGTGACGCATTTGTGGAATACTTCCTCCCTTTTCTTCGTTCGCGTCATCTCCATGAGCTACATATCAGTGCCGTCGGATCAACGTCTCGAAGCGCGCCGACAATTGGCGCTTGGATCTCCGGAAACCTACGGGGTAACAGCGGTGGGACATGTCATCTTCGAGTATTCAAAAGCAGTGGGAACAGCCTCGGGGTGAGTGGGGTATGGGAAATCGTTCGAGCTATCGAGACAGGAAACTGGGGTATCACGAGAGTGGAGATGTATGCCAATCAGCTCGTTCCGTCGCCCACTTTACCAGAAACCGGTTTGTTTCCTTCTCGTGTCAGCCACCCAAAACTCACCTATTTGGCACTCCAGAAACGGAGGATGCCATGCAGGATGCACAGCACGCGCTACACGGAGTTCTCATGCGAAATGGCTACTGGAAGCGACAAACGGAGAAGGAAGCCCTTATTCTCTTGAGCTATTCCCGACCCTTGCTCATGACGCATCGCGATTCTTCACTGACAACGACATCCCCCCCCTTACGGACTATCACTTCATTATTCCCATTCTACGCTCTACCAAACGAGCTCAAGCTATACATTCTGGGAATATTGGCACCTTCTCTTTCGACTGCGCAACGTATGCGTATCTATAATTACGCGTCCGACCCATCCACTCTGCCCTCTCTGCTCCCTCCTCTGCGCCGCGATCCGGGAAAGGGATGCCTTGCAGACCCCTCTAGTCTCTTGGGTTCCTCCGTCGGGTTTCAAGTCACGAGCCTGAACGGCAACGGTCAGCGTTGTGCCGATGGAAAATGTATGGGTGCTGGCAACAGCGTGCGCTGCCGAAGAGAAGAGGAACGTAACAGATTTCTCGAGGCTATGGGTTGCTGCGCATATGAGCCCGAGCGGGAGAGTCAAGAATGTCGAGACACCCGACTGTGACGCTGGACATTTCATTGGGAAATCTATGGGATGATTGATAACACATGTAGATTTGTATCCATATTGTACGGGCTAATGACATTTTCATTTTTCGTGTGCACACCCGCTCGTTGCTGCAAGAAGAGGTATCACAGCTGGGAGTACAGCGTTTGCAGCTGACGTAAGCTTTTGAATCATTTCCAAGTCTATGGCTGGGGAACTCCAGCCTGGCTTGTTTTTCCCCCACCGTTTCCGGACATTCCGCTCAACGCAAGGCCGCCTTTCAGCCCTTCGCGCGCAAAAACGCGCTTTCGTGTGTCTTTAAACACCCATAGTGTTGCGGCGGGGTGTCTGGGATGGCCACGAAGGAAGAACAAGAGACACTCCGTCTCCTCGTTCAGCACGTCGCACGTGGATTTTACGAGCCAAAATATATCATCGTCTTGGACCAGCTTGCCCGGCATCCTGTGTAAGTATTTACATAGTAGAGATGTGGAGCATCCTGGACTCCTGCTGAATATCACCTCCATCATTTTTATCGCAATCTCGTGTGACGTGTTGAGAATTGCAGTCTCAAAGACGACGACTTGGCCGGACGAATGGGACTTCAGGCTAAGGAGCTAAACAAGTTGATGGCTGTCCTAGGGAATGACCGTCTTGTCCACGTGTAAGTCGCGCTCACTTTTAATTGTGTCTGCCGCTTATGACCGTTTCAGCTACCGTCAGAACGAGCTCAAAGAGGGTGCCCAAAGGTCTGTGGGCAAGCAATACTACTACATAGATTACAAGCATTTCTGCGATGTTGTCAAATGGCGAATCGCCGAGATGCGAAGGATCATTGATTCTGGTCTGCGGAACGTATGTCTTGACATTTTGAGTCATCTTGACTTTCTCATCGAAACCCACCTTGTCCTCAACAGGAACTAGATAACAAGGGCTATATCTGTCCGCAGTGTGGAAAGTCGTATACGCCTCTGGAGGTCGACAAACTCATGGATTTTGCTAGAGGAATCTTCGCCTGCGAGATTTGCCATGGGGAAGTAATCGACAATGAGAATGCAGAATCTGTAAAAGGGAGCCAGGACCGGATGCAGCGCTTCAATCGTGCGATGCGCTTCATAATCGAGGGTTTGCGAAAAACGGAATCCATGGTTCTTCCCGCGTCAGTCATTTTTTGTTACTTGAACGAAGCTGTGCTGATGAAGCTCACAGATTGGACGTATCATCATGGATCAAATACAACGTCATGGACACGGAAAAGCAGAAGGCTGGTCAGTCCTCGAGTCTAAAGGTTGCTGGGTCGTCAAGTTCTGGTCAGCAAGACGAAGGTATTGAGATTGTTATGTCAATGGACAAAGATGAGGCGACAAGGCGACAAGAACGGGATGCAGAGGCAGCGGCAAAACGACAGCAAAACCTTCTCCCGGCGTGGCATCTCAAGAGTACTATCACCGGAGATCTTACAGCTCTCGGCATTCAGGAGAATGCACGGACGGTGGCAGTACAACCTGCCATTCCTTCCGGTGACGAGTCGCTGATAGGCCTAGGGACCGTTGGTACATCACGCCTGCCCCAGGTTGCCCAACCAGATGAAGATATCAAGCCAGAAATTAATACTGAGGCGGATTGTGAGTCGAACGAATTTAACTGCTCTTCTCTACTCAATCTCTGGGATAGATTATGAACACTACTATGCTTCATTGGCTGCTTCTAACGCAGCTTCTACTCAAGCGACGCCGTCGGGACTGGGAAGCGAGGACTTTGAAGAGGAAGAAATGAAAAATATGATCCAACACCCGGAAACACTTAATAGATATCGAAAAAGATTGCGCTCTCAGGAGCAGGAGGAAGTTGTAGCGAAGAAACTTGTGAAACTAGAGCAGGAACCACCCGATACCGGTGGCGGTCACCCAGAAATAGAAACGGGTCGTGGGGATGATCCCCTTGTCTCTGGTATGGGTCATGAGCTCAATACGGCCCTATTATGCATGATGGTTTATGTTATTTTCTTCAGTTAACGGCGCACGAAAACCATTCTCGGAGGTCACGGAGGAGGACCAAGAACTTATGACACCGGATGAGTATACTGCGTACTTCGAGGTGTTTCGGGCACGTCCATAGCATATGAAGCCTGTCATGATCTATCTACCACACTGACCTAACAGAGACTTGAGACGGTCCTAATAGATGTACCCTAGCCAACTGCAGTAACCGACTCACCAATTCGCACGTATCATTTCACCATCCAAGTGACTCCGCTGGCTAGTGCCAGTTGTCCGTCTCGCGGGGCCGACGAGTGGTTAAATATCTAGTACTGTGAATGCCCAAACGCTTAAGTCCTACCCTGTCTCTTGATCATTACGGGCAATGCTTCTCATCGGACCCTGTTGAAACGCCCATATCCGTGCCGATTCCATGGCTCCTAATTCGTCTGTAAGTATCCTTGTTTCCACACCGCCTTGGTCTTGGTACTTGGTAGGATTTTGGTAACTTTCAGGTCTTCAGGGGTATTTCCTAGAACGGACATCAAATGCTTACAAAGTAGTCGAACTTACCGCCACCCATCTCTGCTCGGCCCATCTCATGGTGAGAGAATAAACCTCCGTCCAGCGACTACCAACCCACCAAGTACTTTTATGTAGCCTTCGAGACAGAAAAACCAGAATCCGTCTGGTCTCGGTCGGGCGATCATCAACCGCAAAGTGAAAGATGCCCGCGAGAGGCAGGAATCAGGCCTTGTATGCCCCTGGCCGTCCTGGCCGTGGCTTCCCACTCACCTCGTCACCGAATCATAGTATACCACGGATTTAGACTCGACATCTCGCCTGAAATCCGTCACCCAAGAACGAGATCTCGACGAGTTCCTCAATACCGCTCAATTGGCTGGCACCGAATTTGTTGCTGGTACGGACAGATTGATATCTTACTACCTTCCTGACAGCTCACATCCGAGTTACGTTTCAGAGCGTCGCAACATCAAGATCATACAATCGGCATCACTCCAGAATCCCTACCTTCTCACAGAGGCGGAGGAGCGATCCGCGCTTAGTAACCATCAAGCTAACAAGCAACGTCTAAGAGTCCCGAGAAGACCACCTTGGACGAAAACTATAACGACTTCTCAATTAGATCGACAGGAAAAGGACGCATTCTTGGAGTGGAGGAGAGGACTGGCGCAGTATGTACATCTCCCACCTTCTTTCGCGGGTGGGGAAAACGCGGTACTTATTTATCATATTTCGTGTTTTTACAGGCTACAAGATGAAGAAAAGTTCCTCCTTACACCTTTTGAACGCAATATCGAAGTGTGGCGACAGCTCTGGCGGGTACTCGAGCGTTCCCACCTTGTGGTCCAGATTGTCGACGCACGCAATCCTCTAAGATTCCGATGTGAAGATCTTGAATCTTACGTTCAAGACGTAGAGGGAGCAGAAGGCGAGACTGGGACTGGGAAAGGCTTGAGGAAGAACTTGTTGTTGATAAATAAAGCCGATTTACTGACTGCTACGCAAAGGTAGGCCACGCTGACTCCCGATACCGCGTGTGCGTGCATACATTGATTGCGTGGCTAGACGAATATGGGCAGATTACTTTGATGAGCAGGGCATCCGATTTGCGTTTTTCTCAGCTGCCAATGTCGTCGCTTTACAGCAAGCGCGGCGTGAGTCCCTGGCACAACATGAGGGGGGATCTAGAACTTCACAACATCAGTCGGATGCAGCTGCGGATCGACAAGGGATGGACTCGAGCATGACTGCTGAAACGGAGTCTTCATCTGACTCAGAAAGCCCCCATAAAGCAGATGACAACGATGAAGGAAAAGATGTACCACCAGACTATGATATTGACTCAGAATCCGATAATGAGGAGTTTAGGTATGTGGCTACAGAAGAGGATACACCCGACGGGCGGGATTCGAGGACGAAGGTCCTCAGCGTGTTGGAGCTCGAAGATTTATTCATCTCTGCTGCGCCCGATCTCTCAAGTAAGTCAAGTATCTGCTCCATATTGAAGTTACTATCTGAGACAACATTTTAGGTTTTAAAGGTCCCTTAGGTGAACCACCAGCAAAGCTCGTGGTGGGTCTTGTTGGTTATCCCAACGTCGGGAAATCAAGTACGATCAACGCCCTTCTCGGGGAGAAAAAAGTCAGCGTCTCTGCCACACCAGGCAAAACCAAGCATTTCCAAACGATCCATCTTTCTCCCACTATCGTCTTATGTGACTGTCCGGGCCTTGTTTTTCCGCAATTCGCAACAACGAAGGCAGCACTGATTTGTGACGGTGTGCTACCCATTGACCAGATGCGAGAACATACGGGGCCAGTTGCACTTGTCGTGAAAAGGATACCCAAGGGTGTTCTGGAAGCACTGTATGGTTTGAGTATCAAAGTGAGAAGCGTCGAGGAAGGTGGAGATGGGAATGTGACGGCGGAAGATTTGTTGGTTGCCTATGCCAGTATGCGGTGTCTTTCGTGTGAGATCGGTTTACTGACGAGTATGCGTGCCTGTCAGTCGCACGAGGTTTCATGCGTTCAGGACAGGGCAATCCAGATGAAGCAAGAGCGGCGAGATACGTTCTCAAAGACTACGTGAACGGGAAACTCCTATTCTGCCACCCACCTCCAGGAAAGTCAGAGGAATCATTCAACGAGCGGACGCACGAGCTGTCGCTTCTCCGCGGCGCAGGGAAGAAGCGGGCGCCAACTACGCGCGTCACGAAAGGCGCCGACACATATGTTGCTATCGGTCTCACGCCATCATCTGCTATTTCGTCGGACCACGACTCCAGTTTGACGACACAAGCGAGCGGGGCGAAATCTCTTGCACTGGACAAGGAATTTTTCGCACATAGTGCTTCGCTTCCGTCGCGGGCGTTCGTGCAAGGATCTACGCGGCATGGGCAAGAGTTCACAAGGGGAACGTTATATCCACATCAGAATAGGGTAGCAAATGATGGCACATTGTTCATGCCAGTGACTGGGGGATCTGCTGCGGTCATGAACGGCGCAGGGGGAGAAGAATCTGGGAAGAAGCATCACAAGAAGGGCAAAAGAGTGAAGCAGAGAAGTGGGAAAGGATACGATTGAAACCAGAAAGCGGTAGTTTATTGATGGTGCCCATGGATAATGGCAACGAGTCAGACTTGAGGGCTTGTTACTCATTCCATGTCAGAATATCCCGGTCATCCTCTGAATCGTGGTCGCGCTTGCGATGGAACATGACGCGTTCACGAGACGGAAACAATCTATTGCAGTCTTTGGCGTGTCGGCGACGTGTACACGCAAAGGGATGGCAGAGGATGTACCTTGAAAAGCACAGATAAAGACTGGCGTTCTGCGGAGGCTTAGTGTCGTTTTAAAAGGTCGACGGAGACATACTCTGCAGGAGATGTCACCCAGCCAAAACCTGCGTCAACGTCCTTCTGGACGGTCGTCGCTGGGGAAACCTTTTAGACAGTGCACACGGCCGAGACAGTAGTGCTCACTGTCTTGCGTTGCAGGCCTTGACTTGAGCACAGACGGAAGTCGTGGTCCGGCAGACATGATGGAGGTCGTAGTCACGCTCTGTTTCAGTACACCTCGCGTGCACACGCCCTCAAGCCGTCTTGACTACATTGATATGGGTGCTGAAATACTTGCACCAGTCACTCTCCCATGTAGTGGCCGCACGATGACCAACAGATTGGCAAAGGTTCGTGCGGTCCTGTGGAACTTTTTCGTTGCTTGTCTCACTACATCTCCAGGTCGCCTTGTACGAGCACCTTGCGAAAATGTATGGTGGCCCTCCCAACGAATACCACATAGGTCTCTATACCGAATGGGCACAGTACGACTGGGGGATGATTGTCACTGGTAACGTCCAAGTTTCTTGGGAACACCTGACGTTGGGGCGCGACATCGTCGTGCCCGAAACACTCAACGAAGAGACGTTGGCCCCCTTCAGGAGGTTGGCGCGAACGATCCATGCAAAGGACTCGCGTGAACCGTCAACACGCCCGTTGGCCATCATGCAGCTCTCCCATGTCGGTCGTCAGTCTCCAAATTTCATCGGTGGCCGTAAGCTGGGTGTTCCGCCCATGGCGCCGAGTGCAGTTCGACTCGGATCGAACAAGCGTGTTCGGTCGCAGGATGGGGCTACGTCTCCAGATGCGCAGGATACACCGCATCTATACTTCCGCGTACTGTTCCAGCAGCCCCGAGAAATGACTCTGCGTGATATCAAGCAAGTACAGCAGGCGTTCATCAGAGGCGCATTGACTGCCCTCAAAGCCGGGTTTGACGGAGTCCAGCTACATTGTGCGCATGGGTGTGAGTGATATTGCGCTATTCATGACCAGCCATTGAAGACTTTGCCAGATCTTCTTGCCCAATTTCTCAGTCCCAAGGTATCTCTTCAAGTTTGTATCATACGAATAACACTGACTGATATCGCATGCATAATAGAGCAATGTTCGGCGAGACGAATATTCGATTGAATCACAGAACGCGCTCTTGATGATCCACGAAATTGTCGAGGGCATTCGCGCTGTCGCTCCCAAGGACTTTGTAATTGGCATCAAAATTAACTCTGGAGATTATATAGAGATAACCGAGAAGCCTTCGGATGAGAGAGTATTGGAGGAGACTCGGCGTGTCCTCGATCACATACACGCAATCGCACTCTGGGGGATGGTGGACTTCATTGAGATAAGTGGAGGTGATTATGAGTCGCCAGGTGCGTACCACGACGATAATGCTCGAATAGCAAGACTCATATCGGTCGCAGATTTCATGTCTGCCGAAGCAGCGAGCCCTCGACAAGCCTTCTTTGCTCAGTTTGCGAAAAAGGCGCGGGAATGTCTGAAGACGAAATTTCCGATGGGAGTCGCTGTTCCTCTGATCCTTCTCACAGGTGGTCTTCACTCTCCAGCGCACCTTCAGAGTGCACTGGACGCTGGTCATGCTGACCTTCTAGGGATCGGACGAGGCTCGATTTTGCGTCCGGATATACCAGTAATTATACAGGAGAGAATCCTCAATGCCGCTGCGCGTGGCATGTCGATCGCCTTGGACGATGAACCGTTTGCACATAAACCAGACCATGACATTCAGCTACCATCTTGGGTGCCTCAGATCCCGCTTGTTGGCGCGGGTGTTGGTTTGGCGTGGTACAATGTTTGGATGCGAAGGGTAGCGACATTTCAGCTTGAAAGGAGGGTAAATAGCAAAGCACTTCCTGCACCCTTGCCGGCCTCTGGAATCACCGGGATAGATGCTGTGGTGCGGATGTGGGTCTGGTTAGAATGGCACGAGTTGTTCATTGGAGCGTTGTCGGTCTGTTGTGCGGCTGTGGCTTTGTACAGTATTGCTGATATGTTCTTAGGGAGGTATTGAACTTTACCTGTACAAAATCCAGTGCCTCGCAAGCTGCCACTTGACTTTGTTGATTACCACCTCAAGAAAGGTAAGTGACATCGTCAGCATAGATGTATATCGTTCATCTCATCCCTTTGTGAGCTTTTCAGTCAACTACCCTGAGCGACCCGTGAAAGTTGCTCGAGTGATTCCTGTGGTAAATCTCCACCCGTAAGTTTCTGGTATCATCACTCGGTCGCCTCTGTTGAAAAGCGGGGTGGTCAACAGAATCGCCACCAGATAAGCCGACTCACCCGCCAAGATGTTGATTTTCTTGCAAGCCAACAAAGTCCCGCACACGGGTGAGCCTCGCTAATCCAACTACTCGTAATCTAATCCTGTTTGTAGTGTTGCTCAAGTCAGTGACGAACGAGCGTTTTCTCAGTAAGCAAATGTGGTTTCTTACGACTGCGCCAGCGCTGGCTTCGTGCATACCCAACACGAAAACCATAGCTCTAGATTGAGGAGGCATCGAAGACCTGCAAGAAAACGACGACACATGCTTGCCACCCCGCTTGAGCCGGTTTCGGCGGTCTCGGGTTCCCTGACTGCAAATAACTTCAGATGCCTTGAAGTAGTAGAAACGAGTAGCCTGAGAACTGGAAGCGCGTAATCCTTAGTCCCCGTAAGCGTGAACTTGGATCCCTCGGCACGACAAGCAACTACGTCGAGTACCCTGTTCAAGCGAGGTCGGTGCCATCGCTGTGAAGGTCGTGCACGATTCGTGACAAAAGGTTGCCATGTTTTGTTTGCTACCGAGTCGTACCATCGCTCAGAGGCTCCAACTTGCTCGATAGCATTGACTTTGCTTAGCGAAGGCTGCAGTTGGACGACGTGATTGTTTATACGGCAGTCGACTGATTTGAGCGGGTCAGAGTATATATACGGCCCCTGCCAGTAGCGCGAGGGCCGTTCGCACAACAATGTCAAGTCCTCCCACTCGGACACCTGGATTTGAACATGAGCCTCGCTCAGATCACGAATTTGATGCCGGGATAAACTCATCTACTGCATGGACAGACCATCTGGATCGAGGGTCTCTCTCCGACGATGAACCAACTGGTCGTCTGGAGATATATGAACACGGTTTGTCTGCGCGCGCTCTTTACCGGTTCGAGGGCAAGGCAGAGTTCAGGGAGCTTACTGTCGAAGCCGGAGACGAGCTCGAGGTTCTGAAGCAAGACGTCGGAGATGGATGGAGCATCGTGAAGACGGAGGATGGAAGAATCGGTTTGTTCCCCACTTCTTATTACACGGTAGGTGGGCTACATCGCTGGCGATGTTTCGACTGACGCCGCGCAATTCAGCACACCATCAACTTTCTCTCTAACCCAGCCGACAGACATTCAATAGCGAGCGAGCTATCCGCCGATACTGTCACGCCTCGTCAGTCTCCCAGGGGCCCTGAGTCAAAGCTCCCTCTGCTTGCCCGACAGACCACAGGGGACGTGTTTCCGAGGTTCAGGGAGCAGTTTCTCGGTAGAAAATCTATCAATCGATTCTCCGCTTTCGTCACCAGTGGTGCGGAAGAATGGGTCCTCAACGGCGTTCCACATCCTGAAGAGGAACCTGCAGCGTTTGCTCCTATTTCTCATGGTCGCTTCCAAACGACAGATTCCGTCGCGGAAGACATTCGACTCAACAGGCTAGGTGTCGGGGAAGCCGACAGACATTTTGTGGACGAAGGCCCAGTCTGGCAGTCCAAGATTCCCGGGTTCCGTGTCTTGGTGCATTCGCCGTCGAAGCGATCATCAAGCCTTTCCGGTGCTTACACTGTGTACAGTGTTACCTCTCTCATCCACTCGCCCGAGCCCAGTGGGCCTGGTGATGAAGCGATTCGTTCTGCCTCTCCTATATATATCACCGTCCAAAGACGCTTTTCGCATTTTGTCGTTCTTCACACTTCTTTGCTCAAACGGCTTCCCGGAATTGCACTACCTCCCCTTCCAGAGAAGCAGTACGCAGGTCGGTTTAATGCTGCATTCGTCGAAGCTCGACGAGGAGACTTGGAACGATACCTTGATCGTGTTGTGCAGCACCCCATCGCACGCTATGCGGAGGTCGTTACGTCATTCCTTGCCTGCGAAGATGACCTGGTGAGCGGTCCCTTGGCACAGAGTGGGATTTAAGAGCCTGCTCAATATCCTTCATACTCCTTTCTATGCAAGGAGTGGAAACAGCTGATACCACAATTCTTGTCGATGCGCTCTGCCGGACCATCCTTCTTCGCGCACGTTTTTCATCCAGCATTCAATGTCGATATTCAGGATGCCTCAGGGACAATCGAGAAATTTGACAACCATATACGAGCCGTCGGAAAGGGTGTACAAGGATTGAGGAACACGTTTAGTCGAGTAAGAGAAGCACGGATAGGTAGGTATTCATGTTGGTTCAAGTATTCTCCCCCACGAACATTGATGCGTCCAGAGATGTCCAAAGCGGAGCGCCTGCTTTCCTACTCCCTCCTGTCCCTCATCACCGCGAGGCCACCGTCCTCAGCGCCAGCTCCCGGTGCAGCTGAGGAGGAAGAAAATACATCTCTGCAGTTGCAGGGTCTCCTGAACAATGACGGTGCCTGGTGCTGGCGTGACGATTGCCAAGACTGTCTCAAGCTCACGAAAGCAGTTCAGAAAACTGCAGAGACGTTGCAAAGTGTGGCGGATCTATACGATGACCACGTCAGTACCGAATTATTGTATGTGTAGTCCTCCACTCAAGTTGTTACAGGCCAGGAGAAGACAGCTTGCGACCCACGAAGCTCTCAAGAGTGTCGCCCATCCTTACATGACGTATCGGGTGCGTTCCATGTGCAATATTCATACACAAGCTGAGCGTCCATTTCAAGGGAATCATAGAAACCCATCGATCTACATATTCCTGGTATGCAGACGCAACCGGTAACAACGTATGCAATCCATACTTGGCACCACTTCTCTGACTGATTTACCACCAGCCAGACGAAGACGTGGCTTCGCGTTGCGAAACAGTTTTCAACGCAACCATGTCCGAACTGGACACGTATCATACCCAAAAAATTGAAGATTTCACGAGCCTCACAAAGGATCATCTCGACGGGGAAATTGCATTACATGAACAGATGCTGACACGACTCAAAGCTGCCCGACGAACGCTCGACCCTCCACAGCTAGATGAGCTAGGACGCTCACCCAGAAGACCTTCGCGATTCGAGAAGGATTTGGACAGGTCGGTGAATGAGGTCGAGTCGCTTCCACAGCCTTGTCCACACGTGTACGACTCGGCACCGATGCGACCCGTGAGCATGGCTATCCAGGGTGGTATGGGTTTACTTCTTGGGAGTTCGAGCTCAGGTGGGAGAACCAATGTCCTCAGTAGATTGTGGGCTTGAGTGGGTGTTTATTCTTGTCAGCCCCACTTCTTGGGAAAAGTGTACATAATTTGCAGGTACCTTTCATGGAGTATCTAATACATCTAGAGAGCAGGCGTCAGTACCTCGAGAGATGACGTGTGCCTGATTCCGTATCTGCCAGACAACCAGTCCACGGTTCGGAAGATCGCCCAAAATGATCAACCGGCGGGGACGTTCATCGAGATCACCAATCAAGAAGCTAGGGATTTGGAGTCGACCTGCTGTTTGTATATCCATCGAAAGCAATAGTTACCCCCAAGTTTTATGCCCCTACTTTCATCATCTTCTTGTCGTGTCCCCTCTTCCGGTCCCTAGATTTTGCGCCATCACCTCGTCCTCGTCCTCGTCCTCTACCCCTGCCCCTTCCGCCTCGTTTACCACCCCCGGATTGATCCCCCGCGCCTCCGGCAATTGGTATGCTCACCACCCTATTTCCGGCGAATTCATGCTTCTGCAATATCCGTTCTTTCTTGGGCTGAAGTGGTGCACAAGATGTGAATAGAAATGTACCCAAACAGACCCACTCACATTTCTTTCCAACATGATTCTCCAGCCCTCAATCTGTTCATCTGTCCAGCCTGGTGAAGAGATCTTAGCTCCAAGCGTGACCTTGATCACATGATCATTACCTGTCTGTTGCTTGAGATCGGCGCGCGGCTTGCTTCTGCGTGTCTCAGCGTCTCGATCAAACAGCTTGGGATTTCGCATGTACGCCAGCTCTAATATCGTCTCTGGCTTGGTCGGATCAACGGCTCGTGCTTCGCTGATTTCTTCGTCACCACTGTCTTCTCCATCACCCAGGACCTTGATGGTACTCACACCAGCTCCGTCAAGGTCATCGTCTAGATCAATCACGTCCCGCGCGCTGAGCTTTTCGCTTTCCTCCTCGTCGGAATCCTCGGACATTATCTCGGTGAGTCGAATTATCTCTGCTTTCATCCGTTCGATTTCTGCTCTGTCCCTGGTCAACGAGGTTGCATCTTGCCTGCGTAGGAGAGGTCAGTGTCCTTTAAAATTGCTAGGAGAATTCCCTCAATATCGCACGTTTTCTTTCCGACGTGTACGCGGCTGAGATCCATGTTCTCGTCGTTGAAGACATTCCTCCTCTCTATAGGAGCATCCGTTACAGGAACGATGACTGAGAATTCTTCAGCACAGCCATCTCCGAGTGCATCCTCGCTAGGGGCCGTTCCCTCTAAAAGAGCTCTAATCACTCCTTCTGCATCTCCGCGGAATGGGAAGGAGGGATATGTAAGCAGTTTGCGAATATATTCGGGTGAGTGATCGGGGAATATGTCTAGAATTTGTGCCACTTGCAAGTCAAGATCGGCATCGTGGGCGGCACGAATTCGGGTTCTGTCGCCTTTGCCTTTGCCTTGTCATTATATACGGGCCGTGCGGCCGGAAATACTTTGTTGGAGGAGCCTGAAATGATGCTGGATGAACGAAGGATAAGCTTG
>JBBPQW010000321.1:0-24539 GCA_038092695.1 Boletus rubropictus
GCAGACGAGAAGAATGTTGAGTTCCGGAGGAACTGCAAGGTTTAAAATAGACAGGTTTATTATGAACAGTGCTTACGCCGCCATCAAATAACTTTATCCCACTTACCACCACGGCTGGGACCCCAAATTGGTTTCCTAGTCGAGTTGCTCATGGCAGCACACTGATTGACGGGGATCGAGCTTTTCGAGGCGTGAGTGGTAGACGAAATCACGGCTGGAGGTGCGTTTATACCTGAATCCGGGGTTCCCCGTGTGGGATCTCACTGGTCTTCACTCCCGTCGCCGACTCGTCGAGCGTGTGACCATTCCAAGGATCAAGTGAATGAAGTGTGCAACCACCTTTCATACATCCATTGCCTCTGATGCTCCTGCAGCAAGCGTCCTCTTATTCACCAATCAATATAAGGGGATTTTCCTCGTGGCTGTGAAAGATTCGTTGTTAATCACGGATCACGTCCCTCAGGTATTTTCCGACATGACGATCCCACAGGTCTATCAAAACTGTGGAACCACAGTGGAGCGGGCAACGTTGGTGATATCAGATTGTAAGTGAAGCACAGACGGAATGCGAGAAACTGAATGTATGACTTGAACTGACCTGGATTGTGTGTCCGACCTAGTATTTCGAGCATTCACAAGTCGTGCGCGGAACGTCAGTCTTGGAAGATGCGTTCACACATCATCGTGGATTTGATGGAGCTGTCTTAGGGACTCTTTGCCTTTCCATCAGCGTTCCACTCTAATGACACCATATACTACTGAGCTACTGAGCCACAGAGATGGCATTTAATCGAACGGAGGAAGGCGCGCTATGATTTCATCTACAACAACGGATCCATGGTGCTCCAGCGATGCGCGTATGTTTTTTTTTTTCTCATTCTCGTTTTCCATGTTCCGTTTTTCGGTAATGAGTTGCTGATACTCCTTTGGCTTTGTGTGTGTCCACGATTCACAGGTTTGGGGAGTTGGTGACGTCCTCGATGGTGCAACGATTGATGCGACATCGGATTGAAAAAGTTTGGCTCTAATCGATCTTACTAATCTTTAGGTATATTACCGTACCTCACCTTCTGTGCGGATCTTTAATAACCTTTTTTCTTTGTTTGTGTGTCACCGCTGCTTTCAGGTCCCCCGTCCGCACTTCTGGTGTATTTTTCTAGACTGGGACTGAGTGGCTGGGGATGTCGTTTGGAGGCTTCCATGACACAGACGATTTCCTGACCCCACCCCCCATCTAGCAAGAGAGTGCTTGTACTGAGTCATGCTGACATCGGGTTGCAACGAAAGGAGACCAACTCCGAGTCAGACGTCTCATAACCGCAATAATCGCAATGGAGAAAACCACCATCACACGCTGTCCTGACCTATGGATTTTCCAATTGGATGTAAGATGAGAAACAAATCCGTGTTACTCCATATTGCCGTTAGACTCGTCCGTAAAAAGCTGCCCTCGGCCTCATGAGATTGAAATGTCTCCTGGTCAATCGACCAAGAATCAATGCTATGCTGTGATAGTACTGATCAGTATTGGTACGAAGAGCCACTTTCGACACAATGAGACTATACTATTTGCTCATTCATTGGTATCTCTTCGTCATGCTCTAACCCCCCATTTAGCCCGGCGTTCGCGATCACGACCCTGGATCTAGTCGCACCATGGACAGATAATCCAGACAACCCGAATGCAGAGTCAATTCCACTACTGCCTCTGCCGTGAACGTAGCGCGCGTCCAGCTCCCGCAAATCGAGTATAAATCGGGGGGTTAGCGTGGGGAGTGGAATACCCCTTACGAGGTACATCGGTATGATCTGCCACCCCCCTAATGGAAGTTTTCCCAAGGCGTACAACATACTCATGATGTTCCATACCAATGTACTATCATGGAGAGTCAATTGTTAGTTCCATTTGTCTCTTGATATTAGATGGAACAAAAGGGGCAAGGAGAAGGATGAGACAAGACATACAAAAGGAAGTAGAGGATAGCCTCCATGACAAGCAAGTTCACGAGTTGGCTGAGTTGCCATTGCTTCGTAACCTGGTACATTTCGCATGACTGGCATATAAATTGGATGATCATCAGGATGCACATCACTCCAGCATTAACAAGCTGAGTGGCGGAAGCAACACTATCCCAAGTGGCAGGATAAGTGTCATCTAAGCAGAGGGAGAGATTCAAGATGTGATCAGTGGACACTGATTCCCAGTAAGTGATGTAACATAGTCAGTGTATCATATATAATTGGTACCAGCTCCTACCTACCTAAAAAATTCCCTGGAATACTGTATACAATGCAGGCAATGGTTGTGGGAACAATCTCTGCGATGTAAAACGTGAGGAGAATGCGGAGGATTGACTTCGATCGATTGTACATTGCCCACAGGCGGAGAATCATCACTGCTGAAATCTGTATCTCCCCTGGTCTTGACTGGAACTACATGACGACGCACCGTCGGCCGCGCAAGTAAACACGAGGGACCCCCAAAGAAAGATCGAGTTAAGTATCCAGCCTTGGAAGGATCCCTGAATTGAGCAAACGGACAGAAGTACCACTGAGAAGTACTTACAGCTATTTAATTAACATCGACCATCTAAGGTATCCAACGAGGAAAAAAACAATGGCCACTCACACCTGGGGGTTGCAGTCAATAGTTGGCTGTCGGTGATGTAGTGAAACGCACATTTGCAGGACCAGGAACAAATGAACTTCCCCCTTTCAATGGGATCAGTAAGCCCAGTGTACTGCAAGATTCGAGTTCTAAACATACAGAGAGCAAATATTCTGGTGAACCATTCAGGAATTAGGATTCGGTACATGACTCGTAAGTCCAAGAACATACGTGAAGGTACCAGGACCAATATAACGAATCTGTGACAGTAGTTAGCTTGGTACAGTGTCAAGGGAGTTCACTACGCACGACAACAAAGAGAGAGGATACCAATGTCCAAGGTCTTTTCTATAGTAGCATTAGAATATGCCTACTCGAACAACGTTATTCGCGAACCCAAATGTAGTCTATCTGCGCAAAAATTATCAGTCTGAGCAAGAGCTCTACAGGACCCAAAAATGAAAATAAATGAAGAAGCATACCTCTCTTGAAAAGGTGAGGGCTGGCAACATCAGGTAAGCCTTTTGAAAGAATGCATATGAAGGAGTGTTACCATAATCATATGCAATGCAAGTAATAATTGCAACTATGACCATTTCTGTGAGAATGGTTAATGTAAAGCAAGGAAAGATGTACGAGTCACATAATCCCTCTGCTGAAGGCTTTCAATCATGAACTGCGGAGAGGAAGCCATGACCCCCGGTGTGTGTGTGCCAAGACAGGATCTTAAGAAAAGCAGACGAGAGGAATGTTGTGAGTCCCGAGGCATGAGAGAAACTGCGAGTTTTAAATGCACAGGCTTACGGGTGGCTCGGGTGATCGAATGTTGCTGTGCTGTCCGATGACCAGGATCTTGATGAACTTCCCTCCTACCACCGCGACTAGGACCCCGAAAGGTTTGGTAGTCGAGTTACTCATGGCAACACACTAATCTTCCATTCGCTAGTGGAGACCAACCCACGAGATCCAATACCCTGAACTGATATGCGAGAAGTATCAGCATGCGCCACGTCAGGTCTTAAATTTTCTCCAAGTGAGCCTCGAGGCAGCTCAGTACGTAGCGTCGTAAGTGATGGGATTTGAAGAACGGGGGAAGGGACTGGGTATAGTTCTAGCTGGCATGTGGCAACATGTGGCGCATTGCTATCAGAGTCGGTCAACAATGAGTAAAAATAAATAAAGCGATTGGACACCTGATCATTCACCGGCACCGTAGTGACCACCTTTACGTTCACGACTCTCCTCGGAGGTACTTCGCCGCGAAATCCTTGCGGTCGTCCCAACCCATGTCGTGCTCACGAATGGACACCGTCGACACTTGTCCTGAGTCCAGCATTTCCATTCAATCTCAACCAAATCCAACACGTGAGCTCCATGATTTCTGAACGCCGGAAAATCGAATTACGATCACTAGGGGTATCCCGATGGTCCTAGCGTTGGCAACGGCGCGGAGCTCGAGGCATGGATGACCCTCGTGAGTTCCTTCAACGAAATGGATCTTTCAGAATGTCAAACTGGGAATTGAGATATTGCACCTGTGGCACGCCCGTCAAAGATGACCGCTTGAGATACGCCCAATCAGTGAGGTGTGCATGTCACCGATGAAATGGATCGACAATCAAAGCGATGAGTACCCCTTTAACGCAGCTTGGGTCGTACCTGTCTAGACGCGCGTTCTGCAGAGTCCCATCCCCTGAATGCACGCAATGCATTTGAATCGAGGAGTGTAACAAAGTGCAATACATACCTATTTTCTGTTGCAGTGCCCGCCGCCATGATCATGCTGATCTACGCGATGTCGAAAATGCGGACGCTGGAGTTGCTGTAGCAGGCAGTGTTATCGCCTAGCGATGGCATCATCTGAACATATATGAACTCATTAGCAGACCACTCAGTACCTCACCACGCTGTCCACTGCACTCCAGACGTCGAATTTCACTCCGAGCAACTCGACGCTCGGGATCACTTTTCGGTTCTCTCCTCGGAATGGGTACCGGCTTGAGACGTGATCTGCGATTGGAGGCGGTAGACATTTGCAATGTCCCCAGCTCGAACGGGCTGGACTCGTCTTTTCCGCATATCCACATCGAGTTGTGCTGGCTGTGATCACCACCGGAAAGTAATTCGTTATGGTAACTGGGAGAGCCGAATAGAAAGTCAGTTCTACCCCGCGTACGTGACACACGTTACGGATAATACAAAAGACGTCGTCACTGTGCGTCAAATGTTTGTTTCTCCTCCGCCATGGCAGCACCACCCAATGTGACCACCAGGGCGATGAGCGGCAAGTTTCTCATGGTCAACATTTCTGTCCTATTCTCTGTCGTCGCCGCTTACTTCCCCCGAACAATAGAACAAGGCCCTCAGTGACAGCACCGAGGATATTCTCCGCCTGCAGGGCGTATCATGGATGAAACGTCGTGCCGTCGCCATATTCTCCCTCACACTTTCCATAAATCATACTACAGACGATGCCGGCGTCGAGCACATCAACATCGACCAGACGCTGTCTGGAGGCATTCCTGGTAGCAGTAAGAGCTGTGTCCTCGATGGGTCCGAGAGTGAGGACGACGACCATGTTTTCGGTCTTATGGTTGTAAAAGCGCGCAGGATGCCCGTGGAGGAGATCACGGAGGAGTTCTTGAAGAAAGGCTGGACTCAGGATACCATTGACGACGACATCATTTTGACCGAGGCCTGGAGCGCTCCCGGCAAGAACAATCACACATGGAGAGCGTTACAAGTAATTGCTTGGTTTTCATCATTGAACTCATTCTTAACCGCTTAATTTAACAACCAGACGTGGGGCTTCGCCATGGTGGATGGGGAGAGGCGCCATGTTAGACACACCGCCTTCACCTCACCGGAGAAGCAGGATGTCCCGATCCACGCCCGTATCGTCTATGACTATCGTAAGTACTCCATCCCTCTGGCTTTGGTGGATCCTAAGTCCCGTGTAGTTGGCGCAGTCTGAGGGCGCACATACCCGCCTGGCATTGGAGACGAAATGGAAATATGCTTTTTGTACCAGACGGATGCCAACAGGCACAGGACAGAGTGCAATATACGAGCGTATAGAATAGGCCGAGTGTCATATGGATCCTGTCCTGCAGTGCTGATCGCTCATTGAATGCGAACCCGTTCCCAGTCCACACCTACGAGCTTGGCGGCCGAGGTAACAACACACTACGACGGGTTAGGATCCTGAAATGTGGATGCTGTAGCAGGCAGTGGGAATGTGCCAGATCACCGTTCGAAGAGAAATTGTTCATGGCACTATCAAGGCCGTGCTGAGTCAGGTGACCTACAGCCACGTGATTTGTACCTTCTACTTCGATTTTTTCTTCTCACGCGTCTCTATTCGCTTCATGCCCTCCTTGACGTGAACATCGCACGCAAACTTCATTTCTGTTTGCTTTCCGACCTCTTGACCGTCAAGTGGTTGGAAGGCAAACAGCTTCAAGTTGTCTATCGTCGAATCCCGTCGTCACTCGGCTGTTCTTCTGCGCAAGGTGTAGTTTTGTAGAGACGTTTTTCCTTGTTCTCAATCTGGTTTGCCAACGTAGATGCTGGGGATCCAAGCTGTGCGATGGACGGACCCACCCACAGGCAGTCAAAACATCGCCCTCGTTGCCATGGGCGGTCATCCTGGGACTTTCCTGCGTTCGTCACATCTTGGCTGCAGGACTCGATTCACGATGGATGTACGATCTGCATATTAGACCGACTCCGCGACGTGTCGCACGAAATACGATACATTTTCAAAAAAAAAAAAAAAAAAAAAAAAAAAAGGCCTTGCTTAAGCGCCAGGCGAATGTTCTCCATAGCACTGGGAGTCGAGCGTGCGTTTGCGTACTCGTTCAACCCAGACGTCATGGGTAGGTTGGGCTGTTTTCATACTTGGTACGTATCTCTAGAGCTCGAATGGTTGGGCTCACACACAAGGTCTCGCAGACACCTGCATGCAAGCCACAGGGTCGCCGGATTCGCCTCAAGTACTATGCTGTCAAACGGGTGACACAGTATCTCATCGTGCATTGTGTGCGCAAGACGCACGTCCAACCCGACCCACATTGACTGGGAGGATTCGGATCCCTACGGGGGTATTTTATATACTTTTCCTTCTCGTGACGTTGACTATTTTATTTATTTTATCTCTCCCTGTCATCCGTAACGTTGATGAATTTTGTCACCGAGATCCGAGCCGAACGCCAGTTGCGGACAACACGCTCGTTTTGCTCGACGCACATGGACTGGGGAGTGTCCCACCGTGCAAACCAAGGTCTAGCGTCCGGGGTTCCGCCAACTTGACAAGGACCAGGGACGATCGGCGATATCGACAAAAATTTTCTCCTTCCATCTCGAAAATCGACTCCTGTTGTTGCACGCATCGACAGCGAAATTTTCCAGCGACGTTGTCCACTGTTAAGTTTCTCTGGATGTGTCTCTTGAGCAGCTGAGCCCTTGCAATGCAGCCTCGTTATGCATCGAGGAGATAAAATGCCACGGCGGTAAGAGAAAATACGACTTGTGTGTTGGGAAAGCGCGCAGAGGGCATCCCCCAAATCCGCGAAGGAAGCAAAGAATGCGAAACCGAAGGTGGTGAATCCCTTGATAGGATCCTTGAACATGGATATTGCTTTATCGACGTCCGCATCGTCGCTTGAGGGGGATCCAGAGCAAAGTAGGAGGGTATGGCCAAAAGTTTTTTTTTGGGAAATTCATGGAAAAGGGGACACCCGTTATCGCACTCGATACCAGGTACATGTCCTTGATTATCCAACCCCGAAGAGCGCCGAAAACGGATTATCAGACAACGACCTATCCTACCAGTGGGCGGGTGCTTCTATCACGGACGGCAGGTACCCTGCTAAGATCTCGTTCGGTTGTACCCGCTGTCACATGTTTGTGGAATATTTTTTTCTACCCCAGATCAGCCTTCAGCTTCTTCAGACGGATCGGACGAGAGAAACGCAGGCGACAATCACTCGTGCTTCGTCGTGCTTCCGTTTGGCATGCCTAGTGCAAATGGTTGTCTGGCATGATCGATGGGAAGAACGTTTCATAACGTGTTAAGTTGAATTGTGGACTCATCCGCCATCTGCGAACAGCGGGTTTCCAAGTTGAATGTTCCGCCTTGACGGTTTGCCGTGTTCCATGAACAAACGAACGAGCTGCTTCGCGCAATCGCGGCGGGCCCTACCTCCGATCATCGACTCGACTGTTTTTCTCTCACAGAATCGGAATCTTATCCGCCTAGGAGATTAGAGATTTATATTTCTCGAGTGTTTTACAATCCGAACTGAAATGGGCGGTGGGTGGTCGCGTCCCTTGACGTCGACGAAACCAATACAACACTGACGTTGTGACAATTGCCCAGTGTTTCTCTCGGAGCTTTTGTACAGTACATTGATCTCGCGCGATACTTCCAGTCACGCCAGTGGGCAAAATGCCGCAATGCAAATGCGGACGGTATCCCCCGTAGGAGTCCAGGGGCATCAACAATACACATTCAATCGGGCTTCTCCGCATCTCGGGCGGCCGTTCTCAGGTTCATTGTTTTTTTTTTTTTTTTGTTTTACAACCCGCGTTCGTCGCGGGTTGACGTCGAGAACCGACCGACCCCGTGTTTTGATTGCTTGACGCGAAGCTTCCAAGGTTCTCAATGACCGTCACCCAATCCTATTCGACACACGAAGGGAATCACCGATCGATCGACACTTGAGTTATACTCTCAGTTGCGTCGGTTTCGGTACTGTCTCGAACAAAATAACACAAAACAAACCGACACCGCTCCCTCGACCGCTCGTCCGAGCGCCTCCACACACGCGCGTTGAGGAAATGTTCGGTACCGCCCAATCCCTAACGGCGATCAAAATAAGAAAAAAGGCCCGAAACCTTGGTGGAGGACGCTAAACTTCTCCTTCTCCTTCTCCTTCTCTTTTGTGATCGTGATTGTGGATTCTAGCGTTTTAGAAAAAGTTTCATGTCGTCAGCGCTGTTTGCTAAGCAAGGACCCTTTCTACATGGAATGGTGTAGTGGAACGACGAATCAACGGTCCAAACAGCGTTCTGGCGATTATTTCCATCCACATGTAACCCTCCCTCCTCGGGGCAAGGCACACCCGAGAAGGGGTATAGACCCGTTTACGTTCATATGTATATACCGGGTATGAGCAAGAAAAGAAAAAAAAAAAAAAGAAAGACGCGCGCATCGCGGGCATCATTACATGACGATACAGTTCTTCATCTTCTTGGCCCTCCCACCCCCCGGCGACCCCGACACTTTGCTCTTCCTTCTCTGCCGCTCCTCTTCCTCCCGCGCACGTCGTCGGTCTATCGCTCCTTGCCGGCGTATATAGAACTGGTGCGCCCGTTCGTCCTCCTCGGCCTGTAACTGTCTCGCGAGCGCTTGACTATATCCCATCATCGAAACGTTGAGCGACACATTGTAGACATTGTAGAAACGAGGGCTCACTCGGCCGGATCTACGTCCACGTATAGCCCCGCCTCCATCTCGAATCGCCTCAGCGCAGCCTCGGCTGTCTGACCCGCCACATCACCTCCGATCGGTACGGCCCGATGGAAATTAGAATCGACAAACGTCGAACAGCCACCGTCGATGTCTTCGAGGCGTTCCCAGACGATGGTCGGCTCGTGAAGGAAGGCGTCGTCCGTGACGAGTGAGTAGAGGGCGGTATCTTGTGCGTGTTCCGTAGCGTCGGAATCGATGGCGTTGGCGTTGGCGTTGGCAGACGCGGTGATCGTGCCAGGGGATTTGTAGACGACAGAAAGGTGGGCATTGCGAAAGAGTGCGACGAGCGAGCCGGGTTGCAGCGTCGATGCGAGCTGAAAGAGTCCATGATACGTCAGTTGCGATTTCGTCGCGTCCAAAAACCGCTGTGCGACGATGGCTAAGGGGTGTGACCGAGAGGTCAGTTCATGAAAAGAAAAGAAAAGAAAAGAAAGAGGGGACCAGAACGAGTACGACTCACCACATTCGATTTTGTGTCGGTCCTCGTCCGAGTAATGAGCCGTGCTATATCGGCCCTGCCCCGAACTCGAACCAGCGGCCGCATTCGTACTGCTCCCAGCAGCCTGACTCGGACTTGCGTCAGCTTCACTCGCCCGCCCGACCAACAGCTTCCCCTTGGTGATATAATCCGCATCGGCAATTAACGTCACTGCAGTGTCATAATCCCGGATTTGAGCCATCACCTCCACTTCGGGGCTCTCTGGGTGGACGACCCATCCGTGGACGAGTTGAATACCGGCTTGAGCGAAGAGGGCGAGTTCTCCGGCGTCGGAAACAGGTGAGAAAGCGGTAACACTGGTAAATTGGGGGTTGAGATCGAGACCCCCTAGTCGATTTGAGACGCGGGGCATCAGTGGAAAAGACACGGGAGACAGTGACGAAAACGAGAGCAGAGAGAGACGCGACTAACTCGTGGTACTGGGCATGATCGACAGCGCGGCAGAGATATCAATGTCGGGACAGTTTTTCAAGAGGTACTCGCCGACGAGCTGGGAGAGAAACTCGTAGGAGACGGTGGTGCGGTCGTTTGGAAGGATCTCGATGTGGCCGCGTAAGATGAGAACGTTGCCTTGTCGTTCCACCCGTTCAAAGTCGAGACGCTATGAAAAGGACGACACCGAGCGTAAGAAAAACGTGCTCACAAATGGCGATAAAGGAGCATGGTCTGGAGGAGATCTCATTCAACACTCGGTGTCTGGGACTGGGGGAAAACGCGACGTACCCGTTGAAGTTCTGAGTGATGATCTTGACTCGTCGTCTCGCGTCCGTCCATTCAAAGACGATTTCTTTGAGATACCATACTTCGGCCTGGGACGAATGCACGCTCGGTGCGTCGGGTAGTAGGCGTTGTTCGGACATTTATTTTTTAATTTAAAAGTTATTTTCGAGCTAATCGAAATTATTTCCCCAAAGTGAGGCGGTTTTATTATTACGTAATTCGAATTTGTTTACGATGGCCGCCTTACGTGGGCACTTTGTTCCTTGTACTTTGCCAACTACGGACGCTGTGCGCACACCCATGCGTTCCTTCACAGGCACAAAATAGACAGATACCGAGCGGTAACACAGCGTGGCACTAGCGCACCAGGGGCGATCTTGAGCGGCGCGGAACCTCGCAGCAGGAACGTGTTCAAAAAAATACTTTGGAAACATGGGTATCCAACAGCCGGAAGGAACGTCGCACGATACAAGAAAAGCGCGTGGGGGGATTGAAACATAGAAAATCATACGAACTACGGTAGGAGAGGAAATGAGCGTGAGGGCATGGGTCGTGATTATCCAAGCGAGAAAAAAAGGGAAGCAAAAGCAAGCAATAGGAGAAAAATCAATCCGTCCACCACACCTCAGATCAGCACGGAAGCGGGTTCGTTATAAATTTTCTCGGGACAGAGACGTCAAGGGAAATCATCGTCAACTGTCAAGGACGTGATGAGCGTCTGAACGGAGTAGCGGCGAAAGACTCGGACCAATACTCTAGTAGTCGGGACCACCGCCAGGGGACACGCTATTTCGCGCTTTGATAAGCTGGACCATGGTCAGGTCGGATCATGAGCACACGACTGGGGGGAACGTACATCTGGTGAACTGGCCTAAAGGCGGGAGGGATTCGGTGGAAGACCAGACACAGCAAGCGATGGAGGCTTACCTCACGCTTTAGCTCGGGCAAGGGTGTGGAAAAGACACACGACGCTGCTGAGAGCACGAACAGAACTGCGAGAGATAGACGCATGGCGTGGTGTAAAGCGGATGCAAGGTGAAGTGGATTTAGCCGTCAGGGGGAAAAGAATACCGAACCGTTCGCCAAGCAAGGTTGTCAATTTATGTGGGTGTGGAAAAAACGCCCTGGCTAAATAACCAAATGGCGGGTTTAGCGAGCCCGCGCTTGCCTAGGGGGGGGGGGTGTCGTTAGCGATCACATCATCATTTCAAAGAAGTAAAGAGATGAAACGTGCAGGTGACCAATGACACATTGCCAAAATATCTTTTCACAAAGTTCATCCACTTCCACTTCCCGCGGCGAGGCAGCTGAGGCTATATCGGAAGCCTGTTCATCATGAAACGCGATATGGTCTCTCGCAGCGAGATGCTATACGTCCCTGGGATAATTGATTGTATTGATCATTTGCCCTGGTCGCTGTGCAAGACAACCACAGACGGCGACGGATCTCAGCGGACGTCCATGTGACGTCATTTCTTGGCGATAGTGGATGGTAAAAATTAAGGGCCTATCGCCAGCTCGAATGGACCTGCAGCAGATCATGTCAAGTTGATTATGCGGCTCAGGTCCCTCGTTCGCGTATTAAATTCGACAGAATATTCTATCACATGCCGTTTCCGGAAGGCTTTTTTTTCATCGATGCATGTGCGCAGTAAGGGGACTCTCACGTTACACCGGACCGAAAACGTCCCGTGAGAGAGATGTAGCTTTCATGCGTTTCGAGGGTCGAGGGGCGTGGCTCGACGGAGGGAGCCGTCCTGCAGGATCACACCCTTTCGGCCTCTGCACCGACGGGACAAAGTCACCTAACGTTTCGTCGATTGGCGTCGAGCGTAACAATTCCGATGAGTTGTCCATGCAAATTGACGAGGGCTATCCGACCTCTCCGAATCAGCAGGGCCGTGTACAGCAAGCAAAGGGGCGGCAAAGGGTGCGATACTGAGGGCAGTCGAGCCCTGACCGTTGACCGTTTATGGCAAACACAAGCGTGGTCCGCGCAGAGTCGTCAAGCAATAACGCTAGATGTTGAGCTATCACGCTCCGACCTACTACTTGTCTGCAGTTCCAGCGGCGTGGTGAAGCGCAAGTCACGTGCATGGTCCGTGCACGCTGACGCGTTGTTGACTGGTATCTGATTTGTTTATTTTTTATTTATTTTTCCGAGATCAGTCTAAGAATTTTGCACCGCCAGTCTCCGATCAGCCAACGTCGACCGGACTGTCATTATGGCTGCAGCGGCTGTATCGCTTGCCTGTCCACTTCGCCGCTCGACCAGACTTGCTCACGCCAGCCGCCAACACCACAGACTCAAGTCCCACCCGCGCCATCTCCCCAGGCCTACCCCAGACCCTGAGCCTGACCACGACTCGTCGTCCTCCTCCGACCCCGAGAACGAGCTCACCCCTCGCGCCCTCCGCGCCCTCAAGCGCCAACGACTCGCCCTCGACCCCGATGGCCTCCCCCTTTCCGCCCGTCCTCGCCCCAAGAAACGACGGAAAGATCCTCTCCCTCTTCCCCCCAAGGTCAGTCCACCCCATCCCATCCCAGCCGCTCGCAATCCAACTCACCCTCACAAGCGCCCATCATCCCCGCTCCGTTCCCCGTTGGCGCCCAAGTGTCCGCAGTTCATCGACGGGCAAGCTCATTGTCGCCTCCCATTCTTTCCCACTGACTCGTGCCACAGCGTGTGCGGTACCGCCACAACCAACCCAACATCCGTACCCGAGCCAATCAAGGACTTGCCCAGTGATCCAGCAGACGAGAATCGGCCATCCTCATCCTCATGTTACCAACCACCCCCTCCCACGCCCCTTCTCAACGAGCTCCCAACGGACACACGGCCAGTAACAATCAAACCGGAGCTCTCGATACCCCCCACTCCAACATCCGTAGGGTCACCAGCAAGCACGGTACCTTCTGCTGATCCCTCCAAATCACCTGAGCCACTCACTCCCCTCACTCCCCTCACCCCTTCTCCTCAGTCGTCCCCTTCTCTCCCTGGCCACGACCGACAAGCCCCGCCACTCTCGCCCCCACACGATCCTCTCCCCCCTCCAGCATCTCTAGACACCCTTCCCATCTCGTCCTTTCCAGGTGTATCCACCCAACAACAATCATCCACGGATTCTTTCGCACACCCGCCATTATCTACCCCCCCTATATCCCTATACCCAGCCCTCGATACCCTGATTCCATTCGAGGGCCTCCATCCCCCATTTAACCCCGAGCTATCGGTACAAATAACACCCCCTCCTTGTCAACCATCAGCGCCACCCCAATTACAAGGTTTAGAGCTTCAAGAGCAATTCCATTCATTTCCACCACCCCAGCTTTATGTACCTCGCAATCCTGTGTTTGTCCGTGATCGAGAGATCAATATATGGAAACTAGCGTGTCAAGAGCGGGTAGATTATTTGTGCGTCCACCATCATTAGCTTCTAAACGCCCCCTTGCAAATATACTTTCGTCCGTCGCGATTCCTTTTTGATCCGCTTGCGTATATATTTAGATGATGTCATTACTAACGTGTCTCTTCAAAATCTTCCTACCAGATTGCGCCGCTACGGTATCGATTACATCAAGGCACTCGTCGAATCAGAAGCCCGCTCTGTTTCCCAACAAACGCGGTCGTCTTCATCGTCAGGCACTACCAATACCGAATTCTGTCCTGCGCCACTATCACAGACCAAATTCCGACTATATACCCCTGCCAGCTATACATACTCATCCACATCATGGGGCTCTACTTCCGGAACCCGCAGATCATTCCTGGTCGATGAGGAGAGCGAGGACGTGGACACCGCTTCACCCATGGACGATGGGGACTGGGCCGATGCGGATATCGACATGGAAGACGAGGACGAAGACGACTATGAGGACGATGACGAGGTTGGGGAGGGTGAGGCGGAACCTGAAGGAGAGGCGACGCTAGAAGCTGTACAGGGATTGGCCATTGCAGATTCTCTGAGCCATGGTCCATCCAGGGTTGACGTTCAAGCGGCGGTTGCGATGCGGATTGACGACGCCCCAGGGAAGCCAGACGTGATGCGAGCGAATGGCGCAAGTCACGACGGGCGATTAGCGACAAGGGCGACGGTCAACTCTGAAGAGCATTTCCCGCCACGTTCAGTGCCCTCGGCACCCGACACGTCACCGCGTCCCTTGCCACCTGTTCCTCATTCACATGCATCGCCTCCACCAGTGACACAGTCCAGTCTTCCGCTCCTTTCATCATTGCATGTCCCCTTGCTATCCGAGCCTCCTCGTGCTTTCATGGGCCGCGGCACACCACCAGACCGACGACGACTGATTGAATGGAGTGGCTGTGGACGCTTTGCCACCAACGGTATGGGACCACCGCTCTATCTCTCGCCCGTCCCCCAGTGCCACGCCAGTGCGGACGTGGGGATTGTTCCCATGTCTGTCGACACGTCGATCGATCCACCACCGCCACACACCCCACCCACTCACGGTGAATGGACGTCATTCTTATACTCGATGCTTGACGGTGTTGGTGTGGGCGTCGGCACGAGCGTAGGTAACGCGTCGCATGCTTCCGAACAGGCCTGGTATGAGCTTGGATTAGGCTCCGTCCCAGAGAACGCGCTCGAGCTTCCACTCTCTCAGCCCCACGCCCACACGCACGGGCAGACCCCGGCCGTGGAGCAGCCCGTCGAGGAAGGGAACAATAGCTCGAGCACGTTGCGATTTGCGCTGGGCTAAGTTCCACCTCCAGGTTTGGGTCGTGGTATTTATAGAGTTAATATATCGTCAAACAGCGTTGCCTTGTGTTTTTCCTTCTCGCCATCTACCCTCACTCTCGGCTCTCGTCTGTCCGTCGTCTCATCGCTTGTGCTCTTCTGCTTTGCTCTGGCCCCGCTCGTGCTATGCGTCGTCGCCGGTCGTGTCGCCCGTTCTGTTCCGTTCTCCTGGCGAGCTTTATATCACTGTGGTCATATACCTTCATATCCGTCTCGCTCTCCTCATCATCGTCGCATATACCACTGTGTTTTTGGAATTATAGTTTTACGTGCCCTTCTCCTCTTCGGTATTAATGTCACTTTTTGACCTGACGTTTGGAATCGGCTCCATCACAACTACTCGTGTAGCTATAGGATTAAACAATGACCGCTTTCCCCCCCCCCCCCTCTACTTTGAGTATCCTATCATGAATTTTTTCTTTCTTTCTTTCTTTTCGACCTCCATGCTGAATTTTCTTTTCTAGGCAGCCAAGGGATTGGTTTGTCTCCACAGTACACTGTACACTTGAGAATCTGTTAGACTTGGGGTAGTGACTTTCTTCTTACTTTTTTCTACCGTCTCTGTTTCGCATGTTTGTATACACACCAGCATTTCACCACGAAATGGGAATTTCTTTCTTTTTTTCTTGGCTGTTCATTTCCAATGCCAGATCGACATATTACGTAAGCTACAACAGCGTAAAGTTAAAAAAAAAAGCCAAGATATGTCCTGGTGAGCGTTGACTGGGCAGGTCTCACTTGTGAGAGTGATGGATCGATGATCGTTTGGAGGAGCGAACGTCCGTCGAGCGTACGACGGGAATTACCACGAGTTCACGAAAACGATCCCTCGGATGTGATTTCCCGGAACGACCGACCGAGTGTGTTTGCTCGCCATCCACGTTGTCTTCCCCTCAACCAAGGCGTTAACCAGTGGTAGAATCATATTATATACCGCCGGTTATCGAACAGGTCAGAATCGGACGGACGACATATCTCTGTGCACTGACGCGCCGCTTCCGATCTCTTCAGGTTCATCTAGATCACCCGGGTTCGGTAGATGGAACGGTGAGGAGAAATATTTGAAGCTTGTGTTGGAAGAGAGTCTTGCGTTTCAGCCCAAGCTGTTGTGACAATACAATATTGGGCTGAAGATGCGAGTTGACCACCGGAGTTGTGTGTGTCAGTATTGACCTAGGGATCATGCTTGCCAAAACCCCGTAAGTTTTCACAGTATGCCCTAGCATAGCGCGTCGACGGGGGATGCAGTCCTATCCACTAAGAGTCAACCTTGGTAGGGTGACGTAATACCAATCGGGTTTCAATTCAGGGTTAGGGTTTCGTTTTCTCTCAGCCTTGCTCTCAATCGAACAAACATCACAAGTCATGGGAGGTGGAGGACGCTACCCGTACCCAAAGCACGTATGGTCACCAGCAGGTACGTGAGGGGGGGGGACAAACTCTCACTACCAGCTTTCGGTGACACCAAAAATAGGTGGATGGTGGACTCGTCCTTCGAACTGGGCGAGCAACACGGCGATCACCATGACCGGCATCCTTGCCATTGCGTATGGCGTATGGTCTGTCAGCGCGGAACGAGAGGTGAGTGGTCTTTTTCGTATGGCGGATTTGGTGCTCGCGGCTGACATGCGGACAGACCCGGAGTGTTCTTCCAGATCGTCCAATACCTTCCATGTTGGTACGAATGCCGTCTCACTCTCTCATTCTTCGAGGCTGATCGAGGAATTAGTGGGCAAAGCAGTTTAGAGAGCAACACAAGGAGACATGAATAGAGTAGTCGAGATTGTCTGCCAACTAGTTTCATTCCAAAACCGAGACTCTAGAAGCCATATTTGTCGTGATATGCCTGACGTGTTCATCTAATTTTCGTACTGTCACCAGCGAGGACAGACATGAATCGGCCTGCACATATGAATGTACAGAGCAATAACTTATGCCCCAATGTGAATGAACACGATCCGCTGGTCGATCGTGACCGCGTTCTTGTCAACCGATCTCGATGCCTTGTTGAGCGCCCGTGCAGCCTCTGTGTAGTCCCATTCCTCAGGCCCTCCGTTCTCGCTCGCGTCACGACGAAACAAGTGCGTGTAAAACGCCTTCACCATATGATACACCATCCCATCGTCAACAGCCCACATCGTCCCGATCACGCTCCGAAATCCTGCAAACTGCATCGCGGCCGCGAGGTGTATGATCTCGTCCGGTGCGTATCGATCGCCGATGGCAGTGTGACAGGCCGAGAGGAACGCGAACTCACCAGGATTGGCGTTGCGCACGATGTCGAGCACCGTCACCGCTCGATCTCGCAATGCAAACGCTGAGTCGAACGGCTGTTCGAGATTGGGGTGTCCGTGACATGCTAGGTGTGCCCATGAGTGCGTCTCGAGAGCGGCAAGCGCTGCGTCACCGGTGCTAGCATCGCCGGAGAGCGCGGAGAAGGGCATCGAGCGGGACACGAGAGACTGGACGAGGGCGAGTTCGGACTCGACTGTTTGTAGGACGGCGGAGGAAGAAGCTTCAGCTTGGCCGATGGCGATGAAGGCGGGTGAAAGTGGTATAGTCGGTGTAGGTAGTGTGGGCGGTGAAGGTCGATACCGCGCGCGAATAAGCGCGGCCAACGTCGGCGTATACGACGACACATACATGCTCGGCAGATGCTGCCCGCCCTTGCGATACGCCCCCGCAGCATGCAGTGGGAGCGACGTCAGCTTCGAGGTGGGACACCACCAGATCCGTGCGTCAGGTGGTACAAACGTGGTCAATTCGTCAACGACCGGGCGGACGAGCGAGTCCCAAAGGGCGCGCAAGAGCACTGCAACCTGTCTCTCGCGTGTCTTTTCCTCCCCGACGCGCGTCGTCGTCTTCAACATATGGTAAAATCCCGCAGAGAGTATCGTCAGGTCCTTGAGTGACGTGTTGGGGAGCGGGACAAGTCGCGGCGCGGCATCATGCAGGACGATGAGGGCATCGCATCGCTGACGGCTGACGTTCACGAGGATCACGGGTCCACCTAGCGCAGCGAGCCTTAAGCTCTGGAACGACGGACGGTCCAAGAAGGACTGGAACCCCTCCTGTTGGCGGATGCGCGCAACTATGCCCTCCAGTTCCTTGGATAGTTGTCGGTATTGGCGCGTCGCTTCTTCTATCGTTAACCGCGATTGCGTCGCGGAAGACTGCGCGACAGCGCTCCGTGCTAGCTGTGCACTCACCCGTTCAAAGTCGGACGCCAACGCACGTCCCGCATCACCGGTAGATCGCAGCACATTGAGGGGTGTGCGGCTCTGCGACAACTGTGACCATAGTAATCCGCGCCCTTGCTCCGAAAGTTCGACCGCCAGCTCCAACTCACCCCTCGCGATTGCACAGGCCGCGGCATCCGTCGCCAAGGAGCTGGTTTGTCCGACCCAGTGTTTATTCAGAAGGGCAGCATGTCGGCTTTTGATGGATGCAGTGGCGAGGAGGTATCGGTCAAGGGAACGAAGGGAGGCTTGATAGGCGAGGAGTGCAGACGAGTGATCACGCTTTTGGGCACATTCGGCCCACTCGAGCGTAGCCAGGACGTTCATGAAATGACTAACATGGGAATAGCGCGCCGCTTTTTCGTAATACCCGAAACCGTCCTCCATGAAGGAAGGAGCTTGCTGCTTCGAAAGCTCGTACATGGACATGGAGACCTTTGCAGCGCTGTAACAAACAGAGTGGAACAATGGGCTGTCTTCTGGAAGACCCCTCATCACACCTTGGAGAAGATCGATTGCATCGTGAAGGCCATCGCTATCGAGCTGGAGCTTGGCCCGTTCGTATAGTGCTTCCGCGAGATACATGTATGTCAATGGTTGATCGGAGTGCGAGGCTGGAAGATGCTCGAGAGCTTCCCTGTAAAACACGATGGCGGCGTCGAGATGTTGGAGATGTCCGAGCTTGACCAACGCGTGGCCATAACTTCGGCACAGGTTTGCACGAAAGATGTGCTTGGGTGGCATTTGTTCCGCAGCGACACCAAACAGCTCCACACATTGCTCCAGGTCCCTCAGATCCTTGTATTCATCGTAGCGGACAGACAGGAACGTGGCGAGGGTGAATGAAACGAGAAAATCCTCATTGGAAGAAGGGAGTGTCAGTGCACGAGACACAAACCCGGTCGCCGTATCCAAATCATCACCACTTCGTTGGCTTTGGAATCGCATAAAGAGTGCGGAGCCCAAGTCGACCAAGGACGCCTTGTAATCAAAGTGTCCGGGCATGCGAGACAAGATCTCCTCTACTTCGGTCAAGAGTACGATCGCTTCTTCCAGCGCGTCACCGGAATCGAGGGAATACTCGAAGCGCCAGCGTAGTGCGTTCCCAAGTTGCATGCAAACGGGGACGTAATCAAGGTTACCACGCTTGCAGTCACGCTTTGCAACGCGATAGAGCGCTATGGATTCGTCTAGATCCTTTAGATTCGCACTCTGGTTGAAGCGCATTTCGATGGCTATTCCAAAATGCAGGTGAGCAGACACGTGCTCGGCGTGACCGTCGGGGATCATAGGGATGATTTCACGGAACGCAGCGATGGAAGTGTCGATGTCTATCTCCTCTCGTCTATGCCGGAACTTCTGGGCAAAGGCCGTGGCACGAGTGATCTTTAAAGCGATGAAGGCTGGCTCTGCCGCCCGCGCGGAAACTAACGCACGATCGCAATGATCGATGATGGTCTGACATTCCACGATGTTCCCGGACCTGTAGAAACACTGCAACAGAGTGAAAGCCAGGTTTGCCACGTTCGAGGAATAGTTCAGCTCCTTTGGGGACGAAAGAGCTAATGCATGTTCGCACGTCGAGAGGGCGAGACTGAGATCTTGAGGGTCCCCCTTCGCAACGAACCTTGCATAAAGAGCACCGCCATATCCGGATAGCATGGTAGGACGCTGGTGAAAGCCAGGCTCGCATAACTCAAGCGCAGAGGCAAGTTTCTCGATGGACAAATCCAGATCAGCAACGTCGCCTGTCACTCTGTAGCGGGTAATGAGTGCGGCACCGAGGTTTGCAAGGGTGTTGGGCCGGCCAGAATATGTCGCGGGTAGGATGTTGGAAGATGAAACCAGGTATTGAATTGCTTGATCGATGTCATCAATATTCCCGAACAATCTGTAACGAGACTGAAGAGCTGCACCATAGTTGTCGAGGAGCCGAGAATGGTCTAGGTTGGGTACAGTGGAGTGCTCCATCGCCGTTCTATAACAGCCAAACGCCATTTCCATCGTCTCTACGTCCCCCTGCACTTCAAACAAGCGCATAAGTACAACGCCGAGGGAAGTGATATAGAGCAGGTAACCCTGCTGTCCTGGAGAGAGCAGCTGCAACGCAGAAACGTAGCAGTTTGCAGAGCTCTCCAGGTCCTGCAGATGACCATCTAACTCAAACTTGATAAGCATTGCATTTGCAAAGTTCCCCAAAGCGGAGTGTCTTGATGGATGACCCGGAGGGCGTAGATCCAGACAAGACTGGTGGTATATCAGCGCCGTGTCTAGATCAGCCCTGTTTCCCAGCTTTGTGAAACGTTCCTCCAAGGCACTCGCAAGGTTATTCAAGAGCACGTCTCGGCTGGGGCTGTCAGCAGGGCAGGCTGATAGAGCAGTGGAGCTAGTTTCAACGATTCGATCGAGGTCCGTCACATCTCCGTTTCTCCAATATCGATTGAGAAGGCCCCTGGAAAGACATGCTACTGCCGGGAGGTAAAAAGATTGCTCTGGTGTGCATGACTCCACAGCAGTCTCAAAGTAGCAGATGGCTTCCGTCAGGTCACCGATGTCACCCCGAAGCTTGAACCGGTGTATGAGTGCCTGTCCTACATTGCATGTGGCTGAGAGGTGATAAAAATGGCCAGGCGGTGCTAAATCAAGGACTTGTTTCATCCGAGAGACGCCTTCATCGAGGTCGTTCGGATTTCCCAAGCGTGCAAAACGACCCATGAGATTGTTGGCAAGTGTGTCGAGCGCTGCAAAGTAGTCTTCATCGTCTGGATTCAGTGATGCCAGCGTCTGTCTAGCAATTTCAACCCCGTCATGACCTTGGGTGTCGGCTACAACTTGGATTTGACTGATCAAGTTAGTCACTTGAACGATACGGGGCTCTCCAAAGGGGTGGAACACACCTTGTCCCAACCATCACTCGCGATTGGTGAAAGATAAGAGTTGCTCTCCACGCGACGTATCCTGTCCAAGTCCGTATCGATGGCAGGCTTTACTTAATGGACAGCGCAAGGGTCGCGCAAGCCCCAGAATGGCTTTTAGTGGACTCCGACGACCCATGTGGTGAGGTCATCTCACTGAGGTAAAAACCCTCACTGCCGATGACCCAGACCACCTCCTGCTGCATGCAAAGTCGGATGGGGTGTGTGGCGTTGCTGTAAACAGGACCACTTGTGAGTATCATGATGGGAATCACCAGAGGTTGTGTGATGATGGGTCAACGTGCGATACAAGCTTGGTACGAATAGTCGCGACCAAGTTAGTCTGGGATCGTAGAGATTGAAGCCCTCGACGCGACTGGTCCAAGTTCTCTCCGCCTAAAAGGACTCATGATTGAGGAAAGGATCGACGACGAGACTCGAATAACTTACCGGAGGCAAAGTATGGATGTCGAATTGTTCAACATTGTACACCTCCACGAGCCGCTCATGGCGCTGGCTGACCCAGAAAGAGATAAAAATAGTTGAATATATAGCATTGTCGCCGAGTTAGCGATCATTTTCAGAAACTGACTCCAGTCCGCCCTCGCGCTACTCTACATCCAACCCTACACCGCTCAGCTAACATTGCCTCGGTCTCATGTCCAGGACCAACTTTTACACCGTGACGTCTTCCGAACAGTTCAAGCCATACAAGCAGATGAACGAGGTCATCGCCGAGCTTGCAAAGGAGCATCCTGAGCTGTTGGTCCTGCAACTGGATCTTCAAACAATGCGAGTATCGCGATCGACGTGCTCGACGCTGAACCTCCGACGGCAGGGGAAGAGTGGAGGTCAATGGCTGACACTGGACCCAATCCAGGGGAGCAACGAGCAACAACGGGTACAGTGAGTTTCCTGTGAGGGTGACATGTGGCTGATTACTGAGCTACGCGCTCGGCGTAGTCCACCAGTCTCACCTGGCGCACTCTGACCAGGGCTCACTACATTCGATGCACTTGTACCTAAGCTCCCGTTCGCGCTCTTCCGGTTCTGCTCCCGTGTCTAACAAGCAATCCCACGTCGATCTTGGTTCTAACTCCTCCCGTCCATCTGGTCATTCTCGCGTACAGACCGTGAGCCCAGGTTCTGTTCGGTCAGGTTCCCTTTCTTCGTTTGGTCGCCGACAAGGTGGTGCTGTCTCTTTCAGCCTTTGGAGGAACGATTGAATCGGGTCGACTCTCACCTTTGGATGAGCTTTCTGTTATCGACCTCTGAAGAACCGAACCGCGTATCAGTTTTGGGACCCATACCCTCGTTTCCACATTCAATAATGGCACCGACGATTCGGAGTATCAGGGCGACGACCACCTCGGATGATACAGACGTAACACGAATGACGGCAACGGCGTTGACAGCCAGTACAGAAGCGACCTCGTTGAACAAGAACGGTCAGGAGGATGAATTACTCAAGTTTCACTTGGGGACGTTTGATTTCGAGAGTGAGGACGTAGGTGATAACTAGCGAGTTTTTTTCTCTCCTTTGTTTTCTTGCTTTGCATGCGAGCACTTCTACGCACTCATTTCCGTGTTGCGTTACCTCGTGTCCTTCACCATCATGCCTGCTTGCGATACCCTGCCGAGTTCATGGCTCGCTCTTACATCTGACGACGTGATACCTCTTACCCTCCACTCTTACCTGCCTTGACGCCCACGATCTCGTTGCTTGTCATATTTTTGCGTGGGTTGATCGTTGATGTATCACATCAACGATGTGGACCGCTCGCCTGATGGGCGTAGCCCGATGAACAAGTCTGTCCTCACAGCAAGTGATGACGAAGTGCAGCGGAGGGGAGCTCCTGACGTTTGTTTGTAGCGACGTGTTCACGGTTAGAATCTGACACTTCGCTACGCTAACACCAACCACACACTACATGGGAACCTCATCACTTTGGAGCGCCTCAAAGCCCTGGATGTCAATGCCACCTCGTCGGAAACGGCTGACTCGTGCTGCGAAAACTCGGTCGAGGTTAATTTTACTGACGCATGTCATCTTCCTGCAGATTGGATTCACATAATCGGGGCATCGACTCTCTTCCAGAAACAAATAGTAATAGCAGAGATTTCGGGGTTCTAATCGCGGTAGTAAGTTCATCGAGATCTTGATCATCAAAGCTGTGATCACCGCCCATAAGCCTGTCCATTTTGCAGTCCCTCTCCATCTGAACTCACCACACTCTTCTTGTCTTCTTGATATCTTGTCTTAGTACACACGTACCAGGGCCATGGCTTCTCCACAGTCCATCATTGAAAGCCTTGAAATGAATAACTATGTGTCTCGTACGTCTTTCCTCACGTTACATTAACCATTCTCATAGAAGGGGTCGTAGTCGCAATTGTGATTTGTATTGTATACGATTACAGTAATGCCCCTTCATATGCAGTCATCCGAAAGGCTTACCTTGATATTCCTAGTCCTCAACTTTTCAAGCGAGGTATGCTAGTGCATTTGTTTATATTCTCGCATTCTTACTTGGACTGACAATCTTCCTGTAGATAGACTACATTTGGGTTTGCAAATAACACTGTCTGAGTGGGCGACCCATTTCTGATATTACTGCAGAAAAGACCTTGGACCTCGGTATCCACACTCTTCGTCCTCGTGCGTAATGAACCCTCTTGACATTTTACCAAGCAAATTATTGCCATAGGTTTGTTATATTGGTATTGGCTCCTTCATGTGTGTTCTTGGTCATTGCAAGCCATGTATTGAATCCTAATCTCTGAATGATTCCCCAGAATATATGCCCTTTGTATGTTCAGGACTCGAAATTTGCGGTACATTTAGCTTACTGATGCCATTGAAAGGGGGAACTTCCTTTGTTCCAGGTCCTGCAAAGGTATGTTTCACTACACCACTGATAACCAATCTATTAATTACAGCCCCTAGGTGTCAGTAGTTATTGTTTTCTTTCACTGAACACCTCTCATTGAGAAAGTTGATGTCAATTAAACAGTTGTAAGTAGTTCTCGTGATACTTCCGATGTCTGCTTGATTCAGGGATATTTACAAGGCTGGGTACTCAACGTGATCTTTCTTTTGGGAATGTTTGCATTTGTTTGTGCAGCCGATGGTGTGTCGCCAAGTAGTTCCAGCCGAGACCGCTGAAACAACGTATCGTGAATTGCAGCAGTGATGATCCTACGCGTGTGGGCGATGTACAATCGATCGAAGTTAATCCTCAGGATTCTCCTCACCTTTTACA